>APFE030908017.1:1281-12680 GCA_000404065.3 Pinus taeda | reverse complement strand
TATGGTCAATCCCATAAAATCTCAAAACTGCCCTATTTCCTAGGGATTTTCTAGTGACTAGTCATGTTTGACCAGCCTTGACCGGGCCTAATAAAGCTTGTTCTGGACGAACCAAGTGGAGTTAGCTTAGTCCTAGTTCCCAATATGTCCATACATGCATCAAACTCGATCCCAAGTGTCCTGCAAACATGTCATCCACACAGCTATTACGAGAATTTCTGATTCAGTCCAAAATTGCACTTGAAATTCAATTTTCATCAAAACTTCTAGAAATTGCAAAATTAAAATTAAACACCTGAATATGCATAAAATACATCAAAATGAGATGGATGTGATGGAAAATGGATGGAAAATATAAGGATTAAGTAGGTTTCCCTAAGCAAAAATAGACCAAAACTGAGGGCCAACAAATATACGAATACAAGTAAAGAGGGGCTTGGCTACTTGGATTGGGCCCTAACCCAGGAGCTTCAGCCCTCTGAGGTAACTCAGTGCTAGCTCAAAAATGATTCCATATTTATTATCAAAACAATAGCAAGATTACATGAAACTGTCACAAATAATAAGCTTGAAGTTTGAGCAGAGTTTACATAAGCAAAAATACAACAAAAATCCGACCCTAGTGAGGCCCTAGACCCCTATACTTATACAAATGAAGCTACCAACATCTTCCTTAAAATCAGGGAGGCTTGGCTCCCAAAACTCGAGATAATCATCAGTTATCCTCCACTTGCTCGGCTGCGTTCTAGTGCACGATTTAGTTGCTTGTACTTCGAGCTGAATGGAGGGGAATTCGAAGTGAGGAGTAATAAATGAAGGGGATTCTCTCCTAGAATTTCTCTCCTTTGTCCACTTCAAGTTATTGTTGTAATTTGTCCACTAGATCCTTGACTTTGACCCCAAAATCCATCACTAATTTGCATTAAATACATGTTAGACCACATGGCACAATAACTAACTCAACTCACTCTATAAGCATAAATATAATCATAAAATCATACAATAAGCTAAGAGAATGGTTGATTTGACTAGGTTAGGAGGTAAAATGAGCCCATATAATTACCCATTTATGAGGTTCATCAGGTATATCCCCACTTGGTTGGGAGATTTATGTATGTATGAGTCTTTGGTCTTAGGGAGGCCATACTCACTTAGGTTAGTTATAGATTCATGTTATTATTTTGAAACATATCTCTGCAGACTCTGCATGTACTCAGGGGGAGCATGGACATCATAATGTATATCAAAGGGGGAGAGTATCTTGGTCTACCCTTTGCCCTGGATGTCAAAGGGGGAGAGTATTTGGTGTTGCTTGTTATCTTTAATAGTTTCTACAGCTTGTAGTAATCAACACCAACATGGTTTCCATCAAGTCCAAAAGGGGAGATTGTTGTCATTATGATACAAGTGTTGCCCTTGATGGAAACTCACTCACAGGTCAGTTCAGTTTTTGATAAAAGGAAATTCACAGTGTAACAGGGCATTGATACAGAAGAATAGGAAGATGGAACTAAGGTCCACTAATCAGAATGAAGAAATTGAAGGCAAAGGATGGTGTAAAGCAGTTTAAGATGTATACACAAATCCACTTTGTCAAAGGAGTGTATACACACAAGTTCACAGAACAAAAAGAGCGTATACGTATGCACGCACTTTCAGAAGAGGAAAAGCGCGTATAGGTTGGAAAATCAAGGAAATTCAAGAGTAAAGAATACCAAGGGTGAAGACCATGGTATTAGCCCACAATATTGAGTGGAGTAATGAATATTTGATCTTGTCCAAGAATACCACAAGTCTTAAGTGTGGTTTTGGTCTGAGGTATTGAGATAGGCCACAAACTATATAAGGAGGAGAAGATCAAAGGGCCAATGTGTGCAAGTGAAAGGGTTTCTCAAGAATACTTCTATCTGAAGTATATTTTATGTTGCAGGGGCTATGTATATGATATGATATGAAATATTTTGTGCACCTTCCATTCAATGTTGGATTAGGATCATGAGACCTAAAATGACTTATCATTGAATGATCTGATTTTGGTTGGGCTAGATTTGATTGTGTATACCTGTTTTATTCTTTAAATGTCATGATCTAGGTATGTCTGAAGTCTGGAATAGCAACGAAGTTTTGAGTTAATATTTGTAGATCTACATGCTAGTTCACCTCGGTAAAGGCGCATATACACGCAGATTCAACTCTCCCAGGTAGCGTATACAAAAGAAAAGCTTATTCTTCAGAAATAACTGATCTATCTAATAAGTTCCTCTGTTTTACTATTGTCTGTCAATGAAGTCTTCTTAGATCTGAATGTAAATATGAATGCATAAGGAGTTTGGTGTCTGATTGATTGATTGTTTAAGTGAGAAGGTTTATCTATACTACTTCCTATATAGAGCTCTGTAAATTGGTAGTAGTTGTTCAATATATTGTTGGTTGGTACAAACTTGATTCATAAAGTTTTATGTTTCAGTAGTTTTGAAGGTATACGTAGGTTTGGATAAAGGAAGTAGCATATACACGCAGATTGGGTTCAGTAAAGTAGCATATGCATTCCGATGTATGATTTTTGAGGTTGCAGCTTGTTTTGAATGATGATGCAGGTTTCTAGGTTCAACACAATGTTCTGGTGACAATGATCTAATTGTTCAGATTAACTGATTATTGGTAGTTGCAGTTTGAGTTTCAAAGTTTCTGATGTCTCCAATATGCAAATTGAAACAAGGCCTTCATTTGTATTGTTGTGTACCAGGAGCATCCAGTTTGAAAATTAATGAAATGTGGTCCCTAGAGGAAGAGAGAAGGTTGTAGCCTTTTGTAGGCCGACGCCTACGTACTAGTATGCACATCGGCTAGTGCAAGAGCTAGGGGGTTGTAGCTCCCTTCCAGTAGACGCTGGAAAACGAGACAAGGTTGTAGCCTTTTGGAGGTATTTTCTTGTATACTGGTATGATTCTGCACCAATACAATATTGTAAACACATTTTCTTTATATTAAAAGAAGACAAAGATGACAACAACAGGTGGTTTTTCTCCCGCATTGGATTTTCACATTAAATCTTCGTGTTTATGTGTGTGATGGTTTATTATGTCTTTACTGCACATAGTTACTGTATAATAAGTTACTGATGCACTAATTAAAGATCTACACATGATAAATTGACTAAATCGTAAGTTCTCTGGATATACATTGGTTTCTCTAATCATAGTAGCGTGTACATGCAAGCTCGATTCACTGAAGTAGTGTATATAATTCTATTTGGGAAATGAAATATTATTGATCTGTAAATATTGATTTACCCCCACCTAGTGTTATTTCCAACAATCTGCTCAAAATAAAACATCTTGACAACATGATAACATACCACATAGTGGAGATTTATAACACAACTCATTATGGTATTTACAATGATCACCTTGCTGGGTACCAAACCACATGACATCATAACATCATGATAACATAACCACATGATAACATAGTAACATGACAACATAATCATAATGACATAACACCTATACCACATAATGTAGCTTTTTAACATAACTCATGGTGGTATTTACATCCTACACATATGTACATATAACAACATCGCCATAAATATATACCAAAACATATATCAAATCATATACCAAAGCATATATCAAAACATATACTAAACACCATATCTAAGCATATATCAAAACATAATATAGGATATACCAAACCATCATAAAGCATATATCAACCAATATAAAGCATATACCAAATCACCATAAAGCATATACTAAACCACCATAAGGCACATATCAAACCACCATAAAGCATATAGAAAACTCACCATATCGAAGCTGCTTTGCCTCAACTGGAAAACAAGGAAGGATGCATAGCCCACATCTGATCCACCATCTCCCACGTAGCTTCATTGGGGCCAAAGCGCTTCCACTGCACTTTAACTTGCTCGATTACTTGGTTCTGGAGCATGAGCACATTTTTCTGCAATAACTAAGGCTCCAACTGGAATTCTCCATCTGGTTCCACCTGCAATACAGACCAATCAATCACATGATCAACATCCTTAACATACTTCTTAAGCAAATATACATGGAAAGCATTATGGATTTTCACTGCCGGAGACAATACAAGTTGATAGGCTATTGGCCCAATCCTCTTAATGATACTGAAGGGTCCACAAAACCGTGGTGCTAGATTGGCACAAGATCTAATCCACAAGGAACTCTTCTTCGGTTTGATGTGCAAGCACACTTGTTCCCTGACCTAGAAATCCTTGAACAACCTATTCCTATATGCATAACTCTTCTGCCTATCTTGTGCTGCCTTTAGATTCTTCTTGATCACTTGCATTTCATGTTCCATGTCTGCCAACATATCTGGTCCAATCAATACCTTGCTAACCGGATCACTCCAACTGATGGGAGTATTGTAATTCTTCCCATACAATGCCTCAAAAGGAGTCATCCTCAATGAATCCTAATAACCGTTGTTGTATGCAAAATCTACCAAATGGAGGTACTCTTACCACTTCCATTGTTGATGCATCACATACATCCTCAACATGTCCTCCAATATCTAGTTGACCTTCTCTATCTGTCCATCTCTTTGTGGATGATAATTTGTGTTGAAGGTTAAATCTGTGCCCAAACCTGCAAATAACTCCTTCCAAAACTTGGAAGTGCACTTCAAATCCTTGTTTGACACAATATTTTGTGGAACATTGCGTATTCTAACTACATCTATGATGAATACCTGTTCCACATCGCTAGCTGAGAACATAGACTTCATAGGAATGAAGTGTGCAATCTTCGTGAACATGTCCACAATGACCATGATGGAATCATGTTGCTTCACTATCTTCGGCAACCCTGTGATGAAATCCATGTAAATTACCTCCCATTTCCACCCTATAATCACAATCGGTTGTAGAAGTCCACCTCGATGTTTACACTCTGCTTTCACTCGCTGACAATTGAAACACCTAGCTGTTGGCCCTCCGTTTTGGTCTATTTTTGCTTAGGGAAACCTACTTAATCCTTATATTTTCCATCCATTTTCCATCACATCCATCTCATTTTGATGTATTTTATGCATATTCAGGTGTTTAACTTTAATTTTGCAATTTCTAGTAGTTCTTATGAAAATTGAGTTTCAAGTGCAATTTTGGACTGAATCAGAAATTCCCGTAATAACTATGTGGATGACATGTTTGCAGGACACTTGGGCTCGAGTTTGATGCATGGATGGATATCTTGGGAACTAGGACTAAGCTAACTCCACTTGGTTCGGCCAGAACAAGCTTTATTAGGCCCGGCCAAGGCTGGTCAAACATGACTAGTCACCAGAAAATCCCTAGGAAATAGGGTAGTTTTGAGATTTTATGGGATTGACCATATTTCTTGGGATGAATTGGATGAGTTCAACTTAGATAGGTGGATATGAGTGTTAGAGATAATATAGATCAGTTTGTTTAATTAAACCTCTATTTGAAGCCAAGACTTTGATGGCTTTTGTAATGGAATTTGTATGTAGCTTTTGTATAATTGGAGTTGGGAGCTAATTTGAAGAACTTGTTTCATTCCAATTTGTTGTTCATGCTTGGTTGATTTATTGAAGTTGTTGTAGCTGAGATTTATTCAAGTGTGCAAGGCAAGGGTGGAGGGCCCCCACACCAAGCTAAGTACACTTCTTGGTTCAATTTTCATAGTTTTCATAGACTAGTTTTTGTTTCAAATGTATTTAGATGTGTGATTATTGCTGAATGAATATTGGTTTAATTCTAATCTACATATGAAGGGACACAAAGGAATTTAATTTAAATTCCCTTTCTATTTTATCTTGAAATACAACTTAATTTCATTCTCCATTTCTCATTTGAAGTTATTTCTACATTTCTGGTTTGAAGCAATGGTGATTGTGATATAGTAGGATTGTGAAGAAGGACAATCTGGACCTCCTTAGTTAGGAGCCTCTTCTTTTACATCTTATGCATCATAAGCCATTGTTAATTAGTGCTCTTAGATTTATCTTCATGAAAGTAGTATTGTAGGGAAGGACAACCTGGTTCTCCTAAGTTAGGATCCTCTTCCCTAATATATTACATATATGAATTAGAAATTGTTAAAATAGGTTTATATTTGTAATATGTACTTCTTTAAATCTTCAAATTTTATCTTCTAAACTTGATTATATCTGATGTCCATATATAATGGATTTGCCTCCAAGTTTTACAAACCCGGATTGATAATTAAATACTTGTGTTAATTTAGTCAATAAATTAGCCCAACACTTGCCACAAACTTTGCTACATTCCTCTCCAAATTCGACCAATAATAGAACCTCTTTGCCGATGTCAATGTCTTTTGATACCCTGGGTGACCTGAATATGGTTTCCCATGAAACTCCCTCAAGATCACCTTCTTGAGCTCGTTATTATCCGGTACATATATCGCGTCTCAGAACTTGACTAATACATCCGTTGTAAGACAATAATCCATACCTTGTGCACTTGCACATGTACCTATACCTGTACCACTACATGTACATGTACTTGCACTTGTACCATCACCTGAAAATTTACCAATACCCTACTGCAATCTATGCACAATCTCCATATACGTGACATCCAACTGACCTACCTACAAGATCATATCATGTAAGTCTATCCCATAGGAGCTCATAACTACCAAGTGATGTACCTGTATCTATCTACTAAGAGCATCTGCCACTCTATTCTCTTTACCTTTGATGTACCTGATCTCAAAATCAAACTCGTTGATTGCGGCCAACCATCTAGCCTACCTAGCATTCAAGTTCGGCTAGTCAAACAAATACCTCAACCCAATATTAAACTCATAAATACAAACCTCCTGCCAATAAGATAGTGTCTCCACATCTTCAATGCATGTATGATCTCTTCTAACTCAAGATCATGTGTCGGGTAGTTCTACTCATGCTCATTTAGTTTCTGTGACTCATAGCATACCACCTTTCCATCCTGCATAATAACTCCACCAAGCCCTCCCTTGCAAGTATCTGTGCATACCACAAAATATTTGTCCATATCTGCAATTTGTAGCATTGGTGCATGTGTCAACCACTACTTAAGCTACTCAAAGCTAGCCTTGCACTCCTCTATCCATTCAAACTTCTTACTTTTTCTTTGCAATGATGTAATGGGATAAGCAATTTGCAAGAAGTTCCTGACGAACCTCCTATAATAGCTTGCCAAACCCATGAAAGATCTTACCTCATCCACATTCTTAGGAGCTACCCACTCCATGATGGCCCTTATATTTTTTGGATCTATTGAAAGGCCTTCCTTGGAGACAACATGCCCCAAGTAATGTATCTCACTCTAAAAGAAACTACACTCGCTAAGATTAGCATACAACTAATGCTCTCTCAACAACCTCAACGCTGCTGCTAAATGCTTGACATGCTCTTCCTCATTTGTAGAATATACCAGTATATCATCAAGAAACTACACTTGCTAAGATTAGCATACAACTGATGCTCTCTCAACAACCTCAACACTGCTACTAAATGCTCGGCATGCTCTTCCTCATTTGTAGAATATACCAGTATATCATCAACGAACACAATAACAAACTTATCTAAATATGGACACAACACACTATTCATCAAACACATGAATGTATATGGAGCATTAGTTAAGCCAAATGGAAGAACAATAAAATCATAATGCCCATACCTGGTCCTAAACACAGTCTTGTAAATGTCATCCTCTTTGATGTGTACCTGGTGGTATCCAGATCTCAGATCAATCTTTGAGAACAATGTTGCTCCCTTTAGTTGATCTAACAAGTCATCAATCCTCGACAAAGGGTACCTATTCTTGATAGTCAATTCGTTCAACTACTTGTAGTCAATGCATAATCTGAGAGTACCATCTTTCTTCTTCACGAACAATATTGGTGCACCCCAAGGTGATACACTTATCCTACTATGTCCCTTGCGTAAAATTTCCTTCAATTGTAATTTTAACTCAACCAAATTGAGTGTGTTCATCCTATAAGGTTCTTTCGATGCTGGAGATGCCCCCGGAACTAACTCAAAAGAGAAGTCTACCTCCCTGTGAGGTGGAAACTCTGTAATGTCTTTAGGAAATACATCCTAAAATCGCTGCAAAATTGGATATCTGTTTAACATATTTGCAACCTCAACCTCCTTAACCTTATCACTATAAATGTGTACTGCAAATAGCTTGCACCCCTTCCTGTAGCTACACTTTTCTTGCATAGATGTCACCATCCTAACTGATGTAGCTTTATTATTTCCATGTAAGACTCTTGGTTCTCCATTGTCATCAACACACTCAATAGGTTTATCATAGCAGTCTACCTTGGTTCTATGAAGATACAACCAATCAATTCCAAACAACATCTTATATGATCCCAATGATAATACATTTAGATGTGTTACGATAGGCATACCATTCAAGTCAAATGCGCAAGCTCTTACCCAATGATGAACTCGCTTCTTTTTACTTGTAGACAATGTTAACACTCAGGTTGTCCCGGGCCGAGGTAACCACAAACCAATCTTTGGATTGCAGGTTCTAGCCCACCTGCAATCAGAGAGGGCTCTCTTAATGATTTATCTTTGTTGATAATGATTTTAGGCTAGCTATTGGGTTCAGTGGGTTTTGTTGGTGTTTGGGTGGAGGATAAATGTAAGGAAGATAATTCCAACAGAGAGGCAAGGGATTGTGTGATAAGTTTCAAACCATTGGGCATGGAGTCATGGATTGAGATTTGCTGTTGCATTTTCTTGGTCACAAGAGGATCATAGAGCAGGATAGCTACACATGAAACAATATCAATTTCTGAAAAGATGGGATGAAAGTCAGAGACAAAAGGCACTTAAGAATCTTTCATCTACTAACAGAGAAGGGAAACAAATGTATGATTATCTAGGAGCAATTAAGAATTCCTAACTAATCATTCATATGTGAAATAAATAGTGTAAACATGATCATTTAAGTATGCATATTCATAACTATTCCTGGTGAAAACATATAGAAATCATAGAAATTGAGCATAGGGTGCTGCCAAGCAAATCCTAAACTATTCTTCTTTTCTGTAAATTGATCTAGTGTAACGCAAATGGTAAAACAAACATGAAGAAAAAACTAAAACAGAGATAAGGAACACTTATTGAGTCATGTAGAAACACAAGAATTCCACAACCACTCTTTGGCCAATTGGACACAGCAGACAATTTTCAGAATCCATGCATTTCAACAGTCTTTGATTATAGAAGTTATCACATTTACAGTGCGAGTCTGTGCTCAAGCAAAATATCAACCCAACAAATACTAACCAACCAACCCTTCTTACATGTTTCAGGGTCGTATATATAGGCAAAATATCTAAAAGTATTTATTACAACCAACCTAAACAGGTCTATATGAAAAAGCTTTCTAAAACCTAACTTATGCTGGAATTAAATGCAGTAAGTCTTTTTTGGGCTGTGCCGGAGGCAGCTGGATCAAAAGTGAATTGATGTGATGTTCTCTGTGACTTGGTGCAGTGGTTCTGTAATAACTGTGCATTGAGTTCTGGTCCGCTGATCTTCTGTGAGTTTTAATGTGTAGTCATCTATGTTGGTGAGCTTTGAATGGTTCCTTAGCTGCTTCTTGACTTTCAAGGTTTTCTTTTAATGCTTCATTCGCCTCGAGCCCTGAGAAGATCTCCGCTGATACACTTTGCCGCTACACTGATACTCTTTGACATGCATTTTGGCTTCATATATGCTCTGATACTCTTTAACATCTGGACCGGGTCTCTCTCTGTCTTCTGTTACGATCAAAACTGCAAAATCGGGCCTTTTCTGCCTTTTTCGGTGCAAAAATGGCCGAGGAATCAAAAGATTCCCTAAATATTCTCCAATATGGCCTATTTCCTGTAGCTTCGCGCTAATCGCACATCGAAAATTGCCTCTGTTTTTCATTCCGGGCTTCCGAAGCTTGACTTTTGCGCTTGCGCGTTTTTTCCTTTTTTTTGGCTGTTGACGTCAGCATGATGTCAGCGGTACGGCGGGTGACGTCAGCATGACGTCAACAGTGGGGTCCTTTGGTACGGTGATGACGTCAGCAGGGTGACGTGGCAGTACGGCAGGGTGATGACGTGGCAGGACACGGTGGCAGGGTGACGTGAGCCAGGCGCAGGTAGGAAGGGGTGAGGTGGAGGTGATGTGGCAGGGTGACGCGGCGCTCCTGTTACGTGAAGGGAGAGCGGTTTTGGCATGCATCAGACCGCCTTTGGTATGGAGGTGGTTTTTGTTAGGGGCAGCCCGATGCAATGGGATGCCGCCAGCTGTCCCGGTGTACGTCGGTAAAACCGTCGGACATCGGGTGCTAACGGGCCAACACAAGAGGGCGCCCGATATGAACGAGGGCCATTGGATCTGGGAGGGGTGATCTAACGGTGGACGGGAGGAGAAGGTGCGCGGGATTTAGTGAAAGAGCGCGCACATTAAATGTTTACTTTTTCACGGCGCGGGTGGGTTCAAACTTTAGAAAATGGTGTAATGTGTTTGGCGCGTTGGTTATTTATTAATCAACTATTAATAAATTCCAAAAATCAAATTTGCGGGGGTTTGTGAATGCATTTGAAGGGGGTTTTTTGTGTTTTGGAAGGAGTCCAAACACCTCGGAGGGGAAATTTATGCAGGAATGAGGGTTCTTACTAAGGTCCAGGTGACTTAGTAATTCCAAACTTATGGTTATGTTTCAACCAGAGGAAGGGGATATTTACATAGGGGAATTATTACCATAGTTTTAATAGGGGGAAGGGAAATATATAGGGAGTTACATAATAATGTCAGTAGTTAATATGAAAATGACAAGAAGAGCGCTAAGTCTCAGATAACTTAGGCTTTAGAGGGGAAACAGAATCTTGTAGAGAGAATATATGGACCCTCCTTGAGTAAAGCAGATCTTTACCAAGGCAAATGATGTGGAAAATGATGAAACTAAGAGATATCAAGTAGATCTTGACCTCTTTAGGGGAAGTTAGTAAATGATTTAGGGGAGAGAAGAAGGGGGAGTTAGTCATGCCTCGCTTGAAGTCCTTCAGAATGGGAACTGCCTTGCCATACTGATTGAATAGATATAACATTTGAAAACACAAAACTGATCATAATAAATGATTCTGCAACCACAAAACTACCTACCCAGCCTACTTACCTAACATTTTTTTCTTATTTTTGGTTTGGGTGCACTTAGACTTGTAGACCCAACTTTTCAACTTTTTCTTTTTCTGTCCTCCTATCTACAAACTACCCTTATTTCTTCCAAGGGCCCAGATTAAGCAGTTGGGCTCCTTTGATTCTCTACCTATCTAAAATCTGCCAAGATTAAGCTGTTTGGACAGATCATTTATTCTCTA
>APFE030908012.1:0-26085 GCA_000404065.3 Pinus taeda | reverse complement strand
TAAATAAATAAATACCACTAAAAATGGATGACTAAATGAACACTGCTAATAATCCACCTATAAGTATATATATATCTATATATATTAGATAAGATTATAATCACTAATATCTAACAGGAAAAATTAACGAGAAAAAGTGCCCTAAAATAAAAAGAAGGAAGATGACCGAAAAAGTCCACTAGAAAACCAAAGAGCAAGAAGGCAAAAGAAAAGAGAAAAGGAAAAAGGAAGACGCATGGGGGAGCAACGAAAGTGCAAAAGATAAAACGGGGGGACAACAACACCTAGGTCGACAAGGCAGGGATCCAGCATCTACTAATATTATTATTTTTATATTAATTTTATTATAACGCAATTTCTATTTAGTAAAATGGTCATTACTTTCAATAAATTTAAAAAATTAGATTTGTGCCAAGTGGATCCCCACCCACAAATTTCCTAGGGATTTGAGATTATTCAAATTCTATTAAGTTTCTCTATGTTGAGATTATTCCAATCCTAATAATCTCCTCCTTATTAATTATAACATTCATTTATATATAAGCAAATTTATTTATAAAAATGGTCCATTACTTTTAATAAATCTAAAAATTATGTTCGTGCCACATGACTCCCACCCAGCAATTTCTTAGAGATTTGAGATAAATCCAATTCTAATAAGTTCCTCGTTATTATTTATCACATTCATTTATTTATAAGCAAATTTGATTTAGCAAAATGATCCATTACTTTTAATAAATTAAAAAAATTAGATTCAAGCCATATGACTCCACACCCACCAATTTCCAAGGATTTGAGGTTATTCCAATTCTAATAAATTCCTCCTGATAGTGTCGGTACCTTAATCCCTCCATCAGTGATCAAATTTCTCTTTGCTGCATGCATAGTAGGTGTCCCATCCAATCAACTGCATTCCATTAGGTCATAGATCAAATGATGGTAGTGGTTCATTTTAAATTTCCCTCATGCCATTTACTTGCTGATCTATTTTCACATGTTCAGGTCATTTACAGTCATTTTTTTTTACATTACATTTGCAAAAATTATTTTTAGGGTTTTAGGTCTCATTAAGTCTAAGGTTTCGCCACCATGGTCATGAAAATATCAATAAAGTGTCAGCAGGCACATGAGGAGGTCTAATAAGTTTACAAAATCAAAATTTCAACGATGTTATGCTCAATAAGTGGTTTTTACCTCAAAACTCTGTTTTGAGGTAAAAACAGAGTTTTTATTTCTATGTACAAAATTTTTATGTAATTTCAATATTTCTATATGTAATAAATTCAATGTTGCTGCCTTTGCCCACCTTGCCAACTCCAACTACTGCAGACAGAAAGAAAAAGCATCAATGCATCAATTTACCAAGTGATTAAGAAAAGGCAAATCAAATGAAAAACAGAGCTCATGACCAAAACTGACTTTGAGATTAGAATACTAGGTTTGGAATTAGTAAAAATTAAAGGTCATCGATATTTAAAGTGAAAGGGGTTCCATTTATCATTTCATTGTGCAAATATCCTTGGAGAGTCAAAAAATCGTGATTTGGAGCAAAGGAGACAAAAAACCCTGTTTTCCAAGCAACTTGTCCTAGCGCTATGCATCAGAGGCAATTCACTGCGCATCAGACTGGTGTTGCGCATGAGTGGATTTCTTGCAGTGTTATTTTGCACAGGCGTTGCGCATCAGGAGGGCGCTGCGCATTGGGCCCAGTGCGTTGTGCATTAGTCCAGAACTTCCTAAATCATTCCAAATCATGCAATAACCCTCAAAATTGCTACATTTTCATAATACAACTAAGTAATCATCATCCTAAAGCTGAATTTGAGGTCATACTTGTGTTCTTCATCAATCTTGCATGTTGAAAGCGAAACCCTAGATTGTCTTCACTTTTTTCCATTCCATTATGTAGTTTTCACTCCACCATCATAAAAACATCATTAAGCCCTTTTCCCTCTTTCATTACCTTAAATCACTCCATTTATCCCATTTTCCCATATCCCACTCCCCTAAAACAACTAATCCCTTCACCAAACCCTAAATTCCTCACTAAACCCTAGTTTTCCAAAACTAATCCCTTCATTCCCCAACTCCATTTCCCAAGAGTAAAATCTCTTCATACTCATCACCCTTGTCCTCCTTCATTACCATTTTTCACCATATCATCATTACAATACTTCCCTACGACAAGCATCAAGCACCATGGCAAGAAATAGTGAGTCAAGCTATGAAGAAGAAACACTAAGTGACAGTTCAAGAGAAAGGAATGTACAGCCTAGGAGAACTCACAAGGGTGGAACAATTATTAGAAAGGAACCTATTAGCATGACTGAACTCCTTGCTTGCCCCCTTGCTACCACATGTTTCAGTTGTGCTTGGGTAAGGCCCATTTCCCTCTCCTAGGGTTTTGAAGGTAATTTCTCTTGTATGGTCAAATCATCAACAAAACTTGTATCTTGATGTTCATACACCTTCCCCTATCCTTAATTTAGCTTATTAAACACTTCCGATCACTGATATCCCTCAAATTCATCATTTTACTACAAACCCTAGCTTCTTGCTACAATTTGACAATTTTCTAGGCTAGCCCTGTGTTTTTCCCTTATGGACCCCTTCCCCTCACTCAATATTTGAAATTCCATTTTCCCCTATTTCCTAACATCCCTCCCTACTTCCCAAAACTTTCTCAAGAATTTAGAAGCCCCTTATCCCCTTCATTTCACTTCATTTCGATAAATCCCATTTCTTGAAATGCTCCACCATGAGATGAGTTTGTAGTGACACCTTATTTTTTTTATCTATGTGGTTCAAGTACCTTGTAGATCAGTGACTGCTACATTCACAAAATATTTATACCATGAGAATCCACCTAAAGGGTCACTTCCTATCGGCTCAACCATGAAGCCTAACCCCAAGGGTGTCGAGAGAATTGAATTCGTGACCTCTCAATAACAAAGGTGCTTTAAATAAAGGGACTTGACTGATTTATCTAACCCTTGCAGATTTAGTAGAATCTTGTTAGATTAAATAGATTGTCCTTTCATTGTTAATGTTATAACTTCTCACATACTTTTTTAGTGTGATTTTTAGTATTTCAAAAAGTAACAGACCAATAATAACCTAGATTTATGACCATTTTTGCAATCCTTTTATCAATGAAGTTCCACCCCATAAGATTCATCATGCCAAGATTTTAAGATGTCATAAATTGTATCCTCCCAAACATATCATTAGATTATGGAATATGACCCTATGTGAAAGAGCTATTTTTGGATCCAAGAATATGTTGTACCTTCTTTTATAATCTTCTATCTTTCCTTCAATAAAAGATGCTCTCAAAGCTTTCTTATATCCAAACAGATATCCATATACATGAACCATGATGTGTCAGTACATAATGAAAATGAATTCTCATAAGAAAAAGTATCTTCTATAAGAATAAACTCGTCGTTATTGGTAATCTTGGAAAGGAAATCTGCTATAATATATACTTTTCCTATATTATCAAAGATGATAATATCAAATTCTTGCAATAGTAATAACCATCTAATCACTCTATTATTAGTTATTAGTTTATTCATTAAATATAAAACGAAAAAAATGATCAATGTGTACAAGAGTAAGACAACCAAAAATATGGTGAAATTTATTAATAAAATATAGTACCACAAAAAATTCCTTTTCAGTCACTATATAATTTAGTTTTGTAGAGGTGAGATTCTTACTAATAAAATATATTACACAAGGCTTGGCTTCTACTCTTATTTCCATCAAAGAACTATTCCACTTGTTATGCTTGATGCATCCATTGGTATAAGGAAAGCTAAGGACCAATTTTTTCCCTTTAAAACTGATGTGATATCTAACTTACATTTTAAAGCATCAAAAGCAATGTGACACAGTTTAGTCAAAATAAATTCTATATCTTTAAATCGTAATGCAAACATAGGAGATGTAAATTTATTAAAATTTCGATGAATCAATAATCGGATCCCGCCACCTGCAGTGGTAGGGGGTGTGCTCAGAAGGCCGGCTCTAGGCATGCTATAGATGCTCATCAACCTCCTGATGTCTCTATCCCGACAATGCAACCCTGCCATTCTACCTAGTTCGAGTTTCGTTGCACGTTGGAGTGCCCGTGTATCATTGCTACCATTTCTGTTGCTTTCAGAGAGGAGCCACAGAGCTCTGTTGTCCCGGCTCGCATCATTTAGGAAAGGACCGAAACCAGAAGAAGGAAAACTCCTGGTAGCATCTATGGGACTTACATAACACATGGTGAAGCTCTAAACCAAACAGACACAACTCCTGGACACAATACTCTAGGCGGAAACACGAACATGGAAGTAACAACGAGTGAGCAACAACACAACGAAGATGATTTAGAGGCATACAAGTGTCTAGTTGTGGAGGAACCTCTGCCACCTAATGACACCTCGCAGGCCAAGGTTTATTTCATGTTTCTTTGAGCACCCGGTCACCAACTTAGGGGTCTTTTGTGATGTTTGTTGTTGTAATTCAAAAAACTATTCCACAATGCTGTTACAGTCTGGTTCCGTGCGTGGGCAACACACCTTTCGAGTTTTGGACTAGTTTCCCCAATAAAGACAGTCATTTTCAGTTATTATTTGTTAAAACATGGTAAAATCTGAGACAAGTTTCGCAAAGGCTAGTGCCTCCATCTATTATTTTTGTTACATTAATAAAATTAATCATATTTAAAAAGAAAATGTTTTATTCAACTCTCTATATTCTATACAAATTTCCCGTTTCCTATTTTCATAAAAACTATGACGAGGGTTATAAAATTTATGTTCACTGATCATTTTTCCTTCGCTCATACATGGTAGGGGTTTATTCGACATATATTCGGTTAGAATGGTGAAAAAAAATAATAAATAAAATTCATGTTTAATAAATTTTATAATGTTTCCTTCACGGGTACGATTTCTTCGACATTAGAATGGTCAAAAAGTTGGAAATTTCCCAGAAACATATATTCGGTTAGAATGGTCAGAAAATTTAATAAATAAAATTTATGTTTAATCAATTTTATAATTTTCCCTTCACTCATACATGGTCGGATTTCTTCGACATTAGAATGGTCAAAAAGTTGGAAATTTCCCAAAAACATATTGTAATAAATTAATTTCATTGAACTAATTTCAATATAAGATTCAGGAAGACTATATTTTTATTTAGCAATGTTTATTTTAGGCGTTAATATACTTTTATTTAGCAATGTTAATTTTAGGCGTAATTAATTAGAATACAAAATATTTTAATTTTCTCACTTTATTATTTTTTTCATTATTAATTTCTTTATTTTTTATTTCTCAGTTATTTTTATTCAATGGGATTTTTTTTTTTTAAATTTATGCACTATATTAATAAAGTATAATTTATAAGTACAAATTTATCCCTATCACATAATTAATAAGAGTCAAGATTAAATCTTTTAAAATGTAATTTTTTTAGAATAAAAATTTTGCACATGGATTTAATACTTCTGAAAATATAATAAATATGTAGTTAAAATTTATATACTATAATTTTTCATGGTTTAAATTACGTTTTTCAATATATAAAATGGATTCAATGTCTTCAAAATTTACTTAGAAAATTGGATCAACTCTATTTTAAAATATTTTTTAATTGAATGGAAACGATTTGATAATCTCATAATATACTTCGTCTAATACATGATCCAACAGATAGTATAAAAAGTATATGAATGTTTTTTCAGTTTTTTTGGTGTGCTTTGAAAAATAATTAATAAAACATGGTTAGCGTTATAATTTATTAAAACATTATTTACCAAATGTTGCATTGACACTATTGAGTGCACATCCATTACTTTATAACATTTAATTTATTAAATTTCTTGTTATGGTTAATGAATTGTTAAACTCAATCTGAGAATTTTTTTTAGAAAGGATCTGTTTTTATGTTAAGGAGATTTTAGACATAGACTACATGGTTTTAGTTCTTACATAAGTTTAGTTTAATTCTTGCATAGTCTAGAGGAGGTGGTCCAATAGGTGGGAAGTTTGGTTTCCACAGGTTTCATGGTCCTAATCCCAAGCAGGATTATGTATGCTTGAGAGTTGGTATATGCTATACTTTAGATGAAAATTCATTTTCTAATTCTTATTTTTGAAATATTTTGTATGAATCATTATTGGGTATTTATTAAATTTTGGAATTTTATTTTTTCCAATCATATAAAAAATTGATATTTTGTTAATTTTGGTCTATTGTGATTGTAGAAAGAGTACAAGTAATTTATCAATGGAAAATAAAAACATCATATTAAACTAATACTTTGGAAATTAAAATTAAGTTTTATGTTTTATATTACTTTGATATTAATAATATTTAATTAATAATATGAACATTATTTAATAACATTAATGGTTAAAATAAATAATACTAATATTAGTATTAATATTAATGAATAGTAATAAATTATGTTGATTGGCCCTATTTATAAAAGTGATTGACATATAAAGGTGAATTATTCTGTGAGGTTGTGCTAGATAATAATATTTTAAAAAGTTTACATATTAATTTGATAATAAGAATTAAATGAATTACATATCACAATATTTTGTGATGATCAACACTAAAATAAAATTTCATTTACTTTTAGTCCATATAAATATGCATGAATTTGAGATTGAAACTGGCCTACACCCAAAGGGATTAAATATCTTTTGACTTTAAAAATGGTTTATATGTCAAGAGATTTGCTCCCTCTCAACCTTAAGATGAATCTAGGTTGGTTTTCATTTATAGTTTTCATTCCATGTCTCAAATATATTTAATTATTAAGTATTAGTGTTTTGTTTTTTAAATATTAATATTAAAATTAATATAAAGTATAATCTATTAATAGTAATTTATGTTGAAAATTTTGAAAAAATAAATAAATATTCATTTATTATTTCTTTAAATTATTCATTTTTAATTGTTAAAATTTAAATGGGTTAGTTAATAAAAACTAGTACAACCACATTAAAAATATTAATGTGGTTGATATAGTCTAAGGCTTCATAAATATAATAAAAAAAACTATTGCAACAAGAAGAATGTGTTACTAATGCACACTTTTATCTAATTAACCATGTATAAAAAGGTTATGGGTCAAGTTTAACTTAAGAAAAAAATGAATTATAAATGAATGTTATTAGTAATAATGAGGAACTTATTAGAATTGGAATAATCTCAAATCCCTAGGAAATTGGTGAATAGGGAGCCACGTGGCACGAATCTAATTTTTAAAATTTATTAACAGTAATGCACCATTTTGCTAAATAAAATTTGTTTATATATAAAATAATGTTATAAATAATAATGAGGAACTTATCATGGAGGAACTTATTAGAATTGGAATAATCTCAAATCCCTAAGAAATTGGTGGGAGAGAGCCGAATCTAATTTTTAAAATCTATTAAAAGTCAATGTGACCTAACAAACACTTTAATACACTACAACCATCTAATTTTTAAAATTTATTAGAATTCAATGCAACCTAACAAATTCTTAAATACAACATATCGTCATCCACCTTAAGTTGAAATAAGAAGCCTTTGGCAATTACATATTATATTAAACTTAATCTAGTGTAGTCTAACTAACAAGCGAAATGGTTTTGTGGTTGGAATGCAATTTCTAGTAAGATTGTGATTTCTTGTTGTTTAAAATATATTTTTGAATACATTAATAGATTTTGTACCCTAAAAAACTCATGAGACACTTGATTTATTTGTTGACAATTTTTTAATCTTAGTTATAAATGGACATTTTCATATACATTATTTACTATAATTATTGTTAAAGTATTTGCACTTATTAAATCATTAATATATATAGTTATATTTTATATTGATTATTTTAATGGACCAAAACATAATTTGTATAATAAATTTATTACTATGTTCAATTTTAATGGTCAAATACAACTAACCTTAGTTATTTTTTATTAATCATAATTGATTTTTAACATATTGAACAATTAAGAAACAAAATCGGTAGAAATTAATAATATGCGTTTTAACATGTTATTAAATTATAATTTTTAATTTCTATTAAATTAAATATTATATATAAATATCACTTAGTCTATAACTTACAAAATTGTTCATTTTTAATGGTTGGATTTGATATTGTACTTTATATTTATTTAACATATTAAAGTTTTGTTTTGTTTTGTTTGTTTGTTTTGTTTTGTTTTGTTTGTTTTTTTTTTTAGGGCAAAAATCGAACTTTTTATTAAGCCAATAAAAAAGTTATATTTTTAGATGCATTAAGCAATCCTAGAAACTATGAGTCCACAATGAAGCAAAAAAATACATTGATACTGAGTAGAAGCAAAAAAACATAAGTGCTACTCAGAATCCACAAGCAAAAGACCATAAGTCCATATCTGGGCCTCCCCATTATTGGAGGAAATGACCCTTACATAAAAACTATTTTTTTAAGAACGATTGTAGCCAACATATCCATAGATAAATAAAAGTACCAGTGGTGTCAAGATATCAAAAACCAGCAAAGCTGATATGAAGCATAAAAAAAGAAAGTAAAATATAACTGTCAGAGCTCAATGGAAATATGCATGGATCATTTGTCGTAAGGTTGTTGATCCAACACATGAATCCTCCCCTCCTCCAATTTTGTTATGTGTCAATCACCCAAAACCTATTGCATACCTTCCATAGGAATGGAGGTATGCCTCTATGTTCCACTCCCTATATATATGGCAAATAGATATAGAATCAAAACCCAGTTTAAGTTGCAATATTTCTTCTATCAAAATGTGATTTTGACATCTCTGAACTCCCTTAAACTAGCTTATAACATTTAAAGAGTCATCGAAAATTTGAACTAAATCAATCTCAATTTGTGGAATCCAGCATAATAAATATTTCAATGAATAGAGTTTTGTGAAGTTGTTTGATCTCGAACCAAGTCCAACTAAGGAATTTAATAATATGAGTTCATTAATGCGTATTACCAACCCCTCCCCGCATCTATTCTAAGCATCAGAGGCACCATCAAAATATGCCCAAGGGATATGTGGTCTGATTTTTTCTTCTCTAATGATCCAAGGAGTCTGACTTGGAGAAGGAAGGAGTATTGAATGAAAAATGCAATAGGTGAAAATGACAAAGGGGTGTCCTGAAAAATTCCTTTGTTCCTTGCCAACCAAATGCCCCATGTGATGATCGGAGGAATATTCTCAAGTTTTCATCATGTGCTGAGTTCAACCAATTTTTCCAAGCTTCCAAAATACTTGCCCCATTCTAGACAAGTCTAACCCCCAGTAAATTCAGTATGGCCTCCCAATTTTTGATAATGAGAGGACAAATTAAGAACAAATGGAAAATTGATTCTTCTGAATTTCTACATAATATATACCAACTAGGCCCATGTTTATTCCTTTTCTACATTTTGTCCCATGTGGGCATTTTTTTTCTTAAGGAGACACCAAAAGAATAGTCTTGACTTCGCTGGCCATTTCAATTTCCAAAATGGTTTACACCACAAGTTTGCACCCCCTGAGCTCTCCTAACCATCTGATAACTATAGCCATATTTTGGAGGGTATTGACCTGTAGGTGCATGAACTCATTGAAGAGCATCTAGACGATCCCTTACCCAAACATTTGTATGATGCAATTCTTTGATATAGTTTTGCCAATCATCTCCCAATTGAGGCTATAAATGGATATCTTAAGCATTTTCCTAGCCCTTATGCCAATTTGTTGATAATTCTACTTTCACTATCTGATTCATGAAAATGATACCTTGGTTTCTTAGGAAATCGATTAGCTCCCTAGGAGGGTTTGCATCCAGACCCCTTCGCCCAGGGCCGCTGCAGACCCTCCGCTCCGGCCGGGCAGCACAAGGTAAAAAAAAAAAAATTAAATAAAAAAATGTTTAACAAAAGAATTTAAATTTATTTTTCTTAAAATAAAAAATGAAAAATGAAAATTGTTTAAAAAAATTGTTAATTTTTTCTTTTAAATAAAAATAAATACAAATTTTAAAAAAATTTATTATTAAAAAAAAATTGTTTAAAAAAATTGTTAATGTTTTTTTTTTTTAAATAAAGAAAAAAATAGCTAAAAAAAGGTTAATTTGTTAAATAAAAGAGCAGGGATTAAAAATTTTTATTTAAATCAAAACACAGATTTTCTTTTAAAACTAAAAATTTTTGATTTTTTGATTTTTTTTTTTTTTTTTTTTGAAAAAATATATATTTAAATTTCTTTTTGTTTTTATAATGTTGAGTTATTTTTGTTTTCTTAGTTTTTTAATGTTTTTAACATTAATTTTCCTTATTTTTTAAATTTTTTTGTTTATTTCTAATTTTTTAAATCTAGTTTGTTTTTATTTCTTTTTATTTTTTCTAGTTTTTTGTGTATGTTTCCTTTTATTTTTCTACTTTACTACTTAATTTATATATGATTTTTTTTAATTTTGTTATTTTTTTCAAATTCTTAATGGTTTTGAGATATATTCTTTTAAACATCTTTTTTTGTCTTTTTTATATATATTTTTATATTTGTTTTTTTAAGTAATCAACATTTAAAAAAAGAAAAATAAAACAACTTGAAAAAAAAATTATGGTTTACAAGATAATTTTTTTTCCATTTTTTTTTTATATATGTTTTTCTTACTATTTACTTGTTTATAATTTTTAAGTTTTTTTGTTTAGTTTTTTAATTCTTATTTTTTCTAGGTTAATTTTGTTTTTTTTTTTAACTTTTTTATGATTGAATTTTTTTTATGATTCATTTTTTATTTTGTTCAATAATTTATTATATATATTATTATATATATAATATATATATATATTATTATATATATATATAGTTTGTTTTAATATATATATCATTTAGTTTGGTTTTTCTTTAACCTTGTTTGGTTTTTTTTTTTCATTGTTTTAATTTTTTATTTTATTTGATGTTTTCATTACTCTTTTGAAATTTTTATGTTTTTTGAGGTCATGATAAAATCTTTTACGCCATTATTTCGAAATGTTGAAATTTTACCCTTGAAAAAAAAGTGTTATCCCAGCATCAACACTTTTCATTTTGAGGGTGTTTTTTTGCATAAAATTTACTATTGAAAAAAAAAAATTATTGGAACACCAGCACATTTCATTTTGAGGATGTTTTTTGGACAATTTTGGCACAAAAAAATGTTTTTCACCGCCATTTTTAAAACATGTTGAAAATTTACCCTAGGAAAAAAAGGTGTTATTCGAGCATCAACACTTTTCATTTTTAGCATTGTCTTTGATGTTTTTATGGGGTTTTTTGGCGAGAGTTCCCATTTTGAATTTATAGTTTCATTTCAAAGTTTATATTGTTATAGAAGGATGTCGTAAACAAACAGGAGATGGGTGATATACACATTTATTGCTACTTTGATTCCTTTAACTTCTCCTCTTTTCTTAGTAGCAAGAATCGACTAACTTAGTCCTCTTGCCAGAAGTAAGAAGAGTAGCGGAGATAGAGGGCACCCTTGTCTGAGCCACCTCTGACTCTAGAAAAAATGGGATGCATGGCCATTAATAAGGAAAACAAAACTCACATTTGATATGCATCCCATGACCCAGTTGATGAAGCCAATATCGAAGCCAAAATTAGTAAGAAAAAGACATAGATATAACCAGTTGATTCTTTCATAGGCCTTTGAGAGATCAATTTTAACTATCAGAACTTTTCTTTTGCTCCTCTTGATGCTACGCATAGATTCCTGAGCAACCCGTATGGATTCATGAATCTATCTACCATCAAGAAAACCAATTTTTTCCTTAGAAATATTTCTAGAAAGAATTGGTTTCAGTTGGATAGCAATGATTTTGGAAATAATTTTATAGAGATATTTACAAAGTGAGATGGGCCTAAAGTCCTCGAAATTTGTAGGATCATATGTTTCAAGGATTAAATTCAGAAAGGTAGAGTTGAAAGGTTCATAAAAATAACCTTTGAGCCTGGATTCCTCCACCACCTCAGTAAGCTCTTCCCCTATAAGCTCAAAGAAGTGTTGAAAGAATTCAACAGTCCAACGATCACGTCGTAGACTCTTATCTTTCTGCATTTATTTAATTACCCCTTCGACCTCACCTTTTGAAACAGGAACCATGAGCATATCATTCTCTTCCTGCACATATCTAGGGAAAAATTGAGCCACCCAGATGAATTATGCAATTCTAACTTCTTCTGGAGCTCTAAAAAAGCCTTTAAAGTGATCTGTTCCCAGCTCATCAAAATATTTATTTGTTCCCCTATCTTCCTGTTCCATTTCCCAAATAATGTTAATCTTTCTTTTTTATGTTTCCAACTGTTTTATCCTCCATGTTTTCTCCTTTGTCTTGTATCCATCCCCCTCTAATCTTTCCATGGATTAAAGTGCTTCATCAATACATTTTAACTCAACTTCTTCCCTAATCTTTTTTTCTTTTACCCAAATGTGTGTTGCATCTTTCATTCTTTTAAGATTTTCAATAAAGATATGAGCTAAAGAAGAACCCTGGTCATGGTTTAGAGGCCTCCAAGTGGATTTGACTAAAATGTTGTAGCTAAGATCTTTGAGCGAGGTGAGATTAAATTTAGGGTGAATCAAGCATCCTACTAGTCCTTTTCATCTCGAGGATGATAGTAAAGTGGTCTGAATCACCTCTCGATCCAACCCACTACCTAAAAAGGGGAATTTCATTAACAAATTCCTCCTTCATAAAAAAATGATCAAATCTCTTAGCCACCCTTGCTTCACCTGAGTGTTTGTCTCTCTAGGTAGGTTTGGATTTGATAATATTTACATCAATAAGCTTTCCCACCATGAGTTTGTTCACAAAGAAATTAGTCAAGGGATCTACTTGAGCCAAAGGCCCCCATGTACGAGACATGCCCAATGAAAAATGAAATCGCACCCCACCACCAAATTGGAGGATTTCATGAAAGATTTAGAGAACAGGGCATTCTAGAAAGAGGTCCTGTCCTGGCACAACTCATAGATGTTGAGGAGGAAGAGATCCATGCTTAATTCTGAAGAATAAACCTCAGCCCCCAAAACTAGATCTGATCCACAGATATTTGACAACTTAATAGTACTATCTTTAAATGCCAAAGCTAGGCCCCAAGATCTTCCATTTGCATCAGTTGTCACAAAAGACCAACCTGACAACAGTTTACAAAGAGAATTCATCACAATGTCTCCATTCCCAAGGGTTTCTTGAAGCATGATAATGTCAAGATTGTAGTTTTTGAATAATTCTTTTAAAGCTACCTTCTTATAGGTGCTAGCAAACCCTCTACAATCGAAGGATGGAACAATCATTTGGTAACCACCACATGGGGTTGTGCTGCTCTAAGTGCCCCTTTGAGGGATAATTTTTTTCCTTCGACTATTTCCAGGTTTTCTTTTAGCTGTGCCTTAGATACTTTTGATTTCCTACCTTGAGTTACGAGGCATTGAAGGCTCCCGGAAACCCCTCAATCCTCCTATAGTAGCTAAAGAGAGGTCCCTTTTCTATCGAGGATGCACGTTGTAATGAGGAATCCCTTTAGATGGAGAAGGGAGGGCAAAACACTCATGGTTGAACGTGGAAGGCATAGATAAATTGAGAGCTGAAATAGAGGTGATGATATTGTCCAAAGTGAAAGAAAAGCTACAACTATGAGATGCTTCAGACTGGAATGACCTAGAGGGACCAAGCCTATGGAGAACATCTAATAACGAGTGTAGAGAATCAGATAATCAGGAGAGGGGATGATAAAGAATACCCACCAACTGGGGAGAAAGTCCGATGAATTCAACCTCATCTTGAATCTCCCATTGCTGATCGAACTCTCGCATAATTTGGATCCCACGCCTCACAATTTGTTCTTCTTGGACCTCCATAGGCTCCAGATCCCCATCCTATTGTTCCACAATCTCCACTGCCTGTACATTAACCTCCTCTTTAGCATAAGTTTGGGCTTCATAACCTTACTCACCCCTTTGTTGTCTTCTTCTTCAGAAGCCTAGGGGATAATCACATGCCAAATTCCCATGTTTATGGCAATGATGGCATTGGAATGGCAGTTGCTCCTAGTCAACAATTTGGGAGTACGAATACCCCTAAAGCTGAAGCTCAATTTTTTTGATCAAACCCTATCTTGGATCTAGTCTTACCAGAATTCAGGCCACATTCTTGCTCTTTGTCTCCAAAAACGACATATCAACTTCAAGAAAAATTCCCAATTTGTCACGTATGGCCTTAAAAACATCCTCTGTCTAGAGCTGTGGGGGAAAAGTTGGAAGTTGAACCCAAACAGTTATCTCCTCTAATTTTTCTCTTTGTGCATCAAAAAGGGGAGTCCATTTCTTGAATAAGATTGGCGATATCCCAAAGCACCAGTTACACTCCAACAGCCATTCCAAATTCTTATCCTTGTTGAATCTAACCATGAACCATCCCCTTGCCAATGTGATCACTTCTATCTGTATATCCAGAGCCCCAAACCATGCCTCAACAATCCATTCAAATATATACGTGGCCGAATAATGCCTTCCCTTTTCTTTTCCAACCACAATTAAATCAAAGGCTTCGATAGCCTTATCAATCTATATGTTGACCCCAAGAGCAAGATTTGGGAATTCCACTTTTTCTTAATCACTCTCCCCTTCTTTCTCTTCAAGCCAATGCTCTGGCCATTCTTGGCTGATACTAAGTTAGATAGCCCTTCTCGAGCATGGGTCGCTTCCTCAATATTCAACCTTAATTTATCCTCCGTCGACAGATTCTGAAAGAAGAACTCCCCAAGATCTATAGAGTGCCCCTCCACTTCTGGGCTAAAATTCAGAGTCTTTGCCCCCACCCCTAGAGGTTCGAGACCCAAAACCTCTTCATGCTCGAAACTCAAAAAATATGATGAGGGACCGTGACTTCTTTCCTTCATAAGTTCACAAAAAAATTTGTGAACTTCTCCTTCCTTCAACACCCAATTTTTTTGGGACAAAACCCTCCCATGTCACACCAACAAGGCTGTGAAATTGATCGGGTTCGTGTGTCTCATCCTCCCTCTGTCTCAGATCTAATTTGTACGCAAGGGTTCTATTCACTCTTTGGGTTAAGCCTAGTTCATTTGACTGAGGATCCTTAACCAGATAGGACTTGAGTCCCTCATTCCCCCATAGACCACTTCTTTTGACTATATCTTCAAGGCCTCCCGAAGAATTAACAGATTCTAGAAAAACTGAGGGAGTTCTAGGACTTACCAAGAGATCTACCAACACCCCTATGACCAGATCCACTGATTATGTCGCTGTGGCGTGACCTTCTTAAGTATCAATGACGTAAGGTCGGAGAAAGAAGGCCATTACGAACAACGACGTGGGTAACACATGAACGTGAAATTTTCCTTATATGGTGCTCATGATGTTCGAGATAAAGTGGTTTCGGGGAGGACCAATGGCAGAGGATAGTTGAGTCTTCCGAAATTGTTCATAGAGATGACCATTCCAGGGAATTGGTGAATGAATAATAATGTTTTTAATTTTATTAAATTGATGGTTTAGATGGAAGAAGGTTACTTAATTTCTTTTTAATTGAGAGTTTAGATTGATTTTAAAAAGAATAAGTTTAGTATATGTTTTTTTGTAATGTTTATTAATAGTTGTAGTGTATTACAAAGTTTGTTAGGTTGTATAGATTTTTAAAAAAATTAAAAAATTATATCCGTGCTATATGACTCCCTATCTAACAATTTCCTAGGAATTTGAGATTATTCCAATTCTAATAAGTTCTTCCATGTTGATATTATGTCAATTCTAATAATTTTCTCATTATTACTTATAACATTTATTTATATATAAGCAAATTTTATTTAGAAAAATGGTCCATTTCTTTTAACAAATTTAAAAAATTAGATTCGTGTCAAGTGGCTCCCCACCCACCAATTTCTTAGGGATTTGAGATTATTCCAATTCTTATAAGTTCTCCATGTTGATATTATTCCAATTCTAATAGGTTTCTGTTATTATTTATATTATAATTTTATTATAAGCAAAATTTATTTAGCAAATGGTCATTACTTTTAATAATTTTAAAAAACATATTCTGCCACTGGCATCCCCCAAATTTCCTTTTGGATTATTCCAATTCTTATAGTTCCTCCATGTTCATATTATTTAATTTTTTATAAGTTCTTCATTATATTTATAATATTATTTATTTATTATAAGCAAATTTATTTAGTAAATGGTCCATTACTTTCAATAAATTTAAAAAATTAGATTTGTGCCAAGTAGATCCCCACCCACAAATTTCCTAGGGATTTGAGATTATTCAAATTCTATTATGTTTCTCTATAGTGTGATTATTCCAATCCTAATAATCTCCTCGTTATTAATTATAACATTCATTTATATACAAGCAAATTTATTTAGAAAAATGGTCCATTACTTTTAATAAATTTAAAAAATTATGTCCGTGCCACATGACTCCCACCCAGCAATTTCTTAGACATTTGAGATAAATCCAATTCTAATAAGTTCCTCATTATTATTTATAACATTCATTTATTTATAAGCAAATTTGATTTAGCAAAATGATCCATTACTTTTAATAAATTTAAAAAATTAGATTCAAGCCACATGGCTCCACACCCAACAATTTCGAAGGATTTGAGGTTATTCCAATTCTAATAAATTCCTCCTGATAGTGTCGGTACATTCATCCCTCCATCAGTGATCAAATTTCTCTTTGTTGCATGCATAGTAGGTGTCCCATCCAATCAACTGCATTCCATTAGGTCATAGATCAAATGATGGTAGTGGTTCATTTTAAATTTCCCTCATGCCATTTACTTGCTGGTCCATTTTCACATGTTCAGGGCATTTACAGTCATTTGTTTTAGCATTACATTTGCAAAAATTATTTTTAGGGTTTTAGGTCTCATTAAGTCTAAGGTTTCGTCACCATGGTCATGAAAATCTCAATAAAGGTCAGCAGGCACATGAGGAGGTCTAATAAGTTTACAAAATCAAAATTTCAATGATGTTATGCTCAATAAGTGGTTTTTACCTCAAAACTCTATTTTGAGGTAAAAACAGAGTTTTTATTTCTATGTACAAAATTTTTATGTAATTTCAATACTTTCTATATGTAATAAATTCAATGTTGCTGCCTTTTCCCACCTTTCCAACTCCAGCTACTACAGACAAAAATAAAAAGCATCAATGCATCAGTTTACCAAGTGATTAAGAAAAGGGAAATCAAATGAAAAATAGAGCTCATGACCAAAACTGACTTTGACATTAGAAAACTAGGTATGGAATTAGTAAAAATTAAAGGTCATCCATATTTAAAGTGAAAGGGGTTCCATTTATCATTTCATTGTGAAAATATCCTTGGAGAGTCAAAAAATCGTGATTTGGAGCAAAGGAGACAAAAAACCCTGTTTTCTAAGCAACTTGTCCTGGTGCTCTCCATCAAAGGGAGTGCGCTGCACATCAGGTTGGTGTTGCTCATCAATGGATTTCTTGCAATTTTATTTTGCATGGGCAGTGCACATCACGAGAGCATTGTGCATTGGGCCCAATGCGTTGTGCATCAGTCCAGAACTTCCTAAATCATTCGAAATCACGCAATAACCCTCAAAATTGCTACATTTTCATGATACAAGTAATTAATCATCATCCTAAAGCTGAATTTGAGGTCATACTTGTGTTCTTCATCAATCTTGCATGTTGAAAGTGAAATCCTAGATTGTCTCCACTTTTTTCCATTCCATTGTACAATTTTCACTCCACCATCATAAAAACATCATTAAACCCTTTTCCCTCTTTCATTGCCCTAAATCACTTCATTTATCCCATTTTCCCATATCTGACTCCCCTAAAACAACTAATCCCTTCACGAAACCCTAAATTCCTTACTAAACCCTAGTTTTCCAAAACTAATCCCTTCATTCCCCAACTCTATTTCCCAAGAGTAAAATATATTCATACTCATCACCCTTGTCCTCCGTCATTACCATTTTTCACCATATCATCATTACATTACTTCCCTAAGGCAAGCATCAAGCACCATAGCAAGAAATAGTGAGTCAAGCTATCAAGAAGAAACACTAAGTGATAGTTCAAGAGAAAGGAATGTACAACCTAGGAAACCTCACAAGGGTGGAAAAATTATTAGAAAGGAACCTATTAGAATGACTGAACTCCTTGCTTGCCCCCTTGCTACAACATGTTTCAGTTGTGCTTGGGTAAGGCCCATTTCCCTCTCCTAGGGTTTTGAAAGTAATTTCTCTTGTATGGTAAAATCATCAACAAAACTTGTATCTTGATGTTTATACACCTTCCCTTATCCTTAATGTGCCTTATTAAACACTTCCCATCATTGATATCCCTCAAATTCATCATTTTCCTATAAACCCTAGCTTCTTGCTACAATTTGACAATTTTCTAGGCTAGCCCTATGTTTTTCCCTTTTGGACCCCTTCCCCTCACTCAATATTTGAAATTCCACTTTCCCCTATTTCCTAACATCCCTCCCTACTTCCCAAGAATTTCTCAAGAATTTAGAAGAACTTTATCCCCTTCATTTCACTTCATTTCGACAAATCCCCTGTTCCACACATCAGGATAGGTTTTACTCAAATGATGTTTCTGAGCAAGGAAAAATGAATTTGGAAAAAGTGAGAGACTTTTTTGTCCACAATAGGCCAAGGAAGAGAAACCTCCTCCTTCACTTTTTACACAGGTGTCATGGTTTTAGAGAAATGTCAAAAATATAGTTTCCTCAGGAGAATTGTTGCACCTCTAGAGTGACCTTGGGAAAATCAAGATTTCTCCTAGCTTGGTTGGCCAAATGACTTGCTTGATGAATGAAATGATAACTAGACACGAAGATATTTCCAATGCGCTATCAGGAGCTCAATTTAGAGTTGATGAAGACCTTCAAAAGTTGACTACAACAACACTCTGCATTTAGGCAGCCTCATTTTGCACATTTTGACCAGTCTTTGGAGATTTGACTTTTGATAGGTAAAATTAACTCCAAATTAAAAAATTATAGATGTTTTTCAAAGTAGACTCAATACAATTTCCAAAGACCTATCCTACACCCAATTGGACACAGTGAAGGCCTCCAAAATCGATCTACAAAAGGGCGTTGCGCATCAAAGTTTTGCAAAACACAGGAATTGTCATCTGATGTGTGTTGTGCATTGAGCTAGTTGGAAATTTTGAAAAATGGCTTGCATTTTTTGATTCCTCATGAAACAATACTAAAACCAAAAAAGATTCATGAATTTTGGAGGAGATATGCGTCACCTAAACAGCAAAAAACACCTAGAAATTAACTTCTCTACCACTTTTTGGACCCACAGGAAGTAGTCTTGGGAGAAATGATTTTTGAAGGGACAAATGGACGCCAAATCCAAGAATTATAGTTCTCCTAGAAAGCAGACAGATAGTGATTTATAACAAGCTATCTTGGAACTAATTTGGTGAAGGGAAAGGCCTTCAAACTTAGCTTGCAAGTGGCGCTGTGCATCAGGAAAAATTTCACCAATTTTGCTCAAAAACTCATATTTTGGCCTAGTTTTCTACCAATTTGACTTTTTCTTTTCTCATGGTCCAATTCATTATGTAATATAATGTAAATTGATGTACTATGAAGTAAAAATTATGAAAAATGACTAAAGGAGGTAGATACAACAGTTTTAGGTGCTTTTGAGCTGAATGAATCAGTTTCCATAGTTTTAGAGGCAAGTTGTTCCACTGCTTATTTTTCAGTTCCTAGTTTAGATCTTGTTAAAACAGCTCCTTGACTCATGGATTTGACCCTTGATGACTGGCACAGGTGGTTTTATGCCTATATTTTGTACTTTCTTAGTCATTTTTGAAGGTTGGACTCTTGTGGATGCATTGAGCACTATTGTACATCACTTCTGTTGTTTGGAAAGGAACTAAACCAGGGTTTTGTAGCATTTTGTGGCATTCTTGTGGTAATGTGAATTAGCATTGTTTTCTTCTCTGTAATTTAGTTGATCTTATGTTTATGTGTGCCATAGTCTCTCTTATTCTGCATAACTAAATGAATCAAGTGTAAAAGGTAGAACCCATTGGTGTTTCAGTGCTCTACCTTGGGGTTTATTTAGTTTTACATGTTTTCTATTGTTTGAAGAGGACTCATGACACTTGCATGCCCTCTCCAGCTCCTCACCAGTCTTTAGACTCACCATTACACTCATTTGAAAGTGCTAAAACACTTTCCTATGTTGCCCCACAGAAACCTCTGCAAATCTGTGTTGATTTCCCAGACCCAACGCTGCCTTTCCCATCTGATCCAGCAACCAACCATTAAAATCAAACAAATTCCTCTAAGCAAGCATATCTAGCCTAAAATTAATATTCATATCAGTCATCTCAAGCCTTACTTTCCATATTTTCTTTGAGATTGACAAGAAGAGAGCCCTCTCCCGACCTGGTAGGGCTAGCTACCAGGTTAAGCATGGTTTGATGTTACCCTAGACCTGCCTTCCTCAGCCTGAGGTAGATTTACGCACTAACATAGTGGCGGCCATACTCGGAAACAAAGTTTTATGTTCCTCAACAAAATGTATCAAGTTCAAATCTGATTGTTGATGGTGGACAACAATCGGACATAGGAAGGCTGAAATCATTCACCTGACGACTCCAAATCAGTTTCGAGATCAAATCCAAGGACTCCACTGGATGGTGAACCTGACCAACATAAACATGAAAGGACAATATGGACAGATCAGGTATTCATGTTGGAATTTCATCCAAGACATTATGTTCTTTGTTATAAATTATTTCTTCTCTTTCCTTAGAATGTCAAGAAGGCTTTACAAAGTACATTGTATTTGAGGAAAGATCCTAGATATTCATTTGATTCTTTCCCTTTGAAGATAGTGGATACAAAATATGAGCATGCCTTTGATCTTGATCAAGACTCGTCTTTTGAATCTTGTGATGACCATCGTCAAACTGATGAGCCTAAAGAGACCAAGACTGATTCTACAGCTTCTGTACATACCCCACTACCTTGTAAAATTCTAGATCTATACAAGCCTATGATTTTACCTCCTATATCCCACGTTTTCCCTAAAAATCATAACCTATATCTACCAAGATTTGATGGTGAACGTGACAACATCATTGCTGAGAGACATGTATTGAATTTTGAATCTTTTCTTGACCTTTTCAAAGTTGATGAAGAGGATGTTAGTATTAGGCTTTGTGTTCTTTCTTTGCAAGGCAAAGTCAAGAGTTGGTTCAAAACCCTACCCGATGCAAGCATCTCAGAGTTCCAACAATTCGTCAAAGTTTTCCTTGATAGGTGGGTGGTCAGAAAGAACCCTTTCTTGATTATAGAAGAGTATAACTAGCTGAAAAAATTGCTAGGGGAGACAATACAACAATTTTCTGCCAGGTTTAACCAAGTCTATTTTTTTATGCTGGTTAATATAAGACCTCCTCTTGGATCCTCTCTCTTGCACTACCTAGATGCCTTTGATCTAAAAATGGAGTTTCAGCTGAGAGAAAGGAACCTTAAAACACTTGAAGAGATGCAAAGCATTGCAGTAGATGTAGAGGCTAATTTGCTGATCAGAAAGGCCAAGTTGAAGGAAGAAGAGATGAAGAACATAGATCCAGAGGAATCAACATCTTTAGAGGTAAAGCTCGACATTTTGGTAAGTGCAATGGAAGATATGATGCAAAGGATCACCATAAGGAATAAGTATGATGTTCAAAACCACGACTCGTTGATTGAAGAAGAACAAGGGCTGATCTAAAACATTTTCTTTCCTATCCTAGTTATCATAGACCCGAAAATGTTTGTTTTATAGATCATCCTAGAGAAGAGCGATTTGTTGATATGACATGTATGCTTGATGATGCGTTTTATACTGATGATTTCCCTAAGTTTGATCAGTATGATGATGATAGTTTGTGGGAGGAGGAAGTTCACTTTCAGTAGTTTGAATACAGATATCAACTATTACATATCAACCATGGAAGTGGGGAGGAAAGTGCAATAAATTTTGAAGTAAGTGAACGATCTGGACCTTTTGTTTTGCTTTGTTTCAGTTCATCGGAGACAACTTTCATGCAATCAGAAATCAACCATCGATAAGTTTCGATCTTGACGATCTTGAGGGCAATGAGATCCTTGTTCAAGACTTCTCATATCTCACGGATAGCTAGTGGGAGAAGGGTAAATAAAGAAAACAATTTTTATATTTACTCCATAAGTCACCTTATATACATGCAAGGGTAAATAAAAATATAAGCAAAGTGGACGTATGGTAAATAAATAAAACGATTTTTTATACTTACTCAAAAGGTATGGTAAATAAATATAAATATAAATAAACTAGACATATGGTAAATAAATAAAACCTCTTTTTATATTTAGTCCATAACCCTAGTTCTATTTATGAAGGCTAAAGAAAGAGGTTTTATTTAAGTGAATCCTATGGGCCAAATACCATATTTGTAAAAGGGGTATGGTAAATTAATAAAAATATAAATAAACTAGAGGTATGGTAAACAAATAAAACATTTTTTTTATATTTACTCCATAAGTCACCTTATATTTACGAAGACTCAAAAAATGCATTATATTTAGGTGAAACCTATGGGCAAAATACTAGGGGACAAATACCATTGTTATTAATACCATGCAAAAAAACATTATTAACCCTAATATTAGTATTAATAAAAATAAAAATGGCACATGGTATTGACCTGTGGTATTCACCTGGAATGTAGCCTATTTAAATGGGGGAATTAAACTATCATAGATCCATCTTTACTCTGGATCTACTAACCCCCGAGAGGTATCAACTATCTTGATATGCAAACTAGCATAGAGTGAAAAAATGTTTGATCCCTCTCGGGGCTTGGTGGATGTTGTAATTTAATGTATGTTAAACATTTTAGCTTGGTTAAAATAAAAAATAAAATAAAAATCAACTATTAATTTTATTAATTTTTATAAACTACTAATAGTAATTTTCAAGCTCCAGGTTTATGATAACCCATGGTAATACAAAGATCTTACAAGATTTTATAATTGAGTAAAATATTCGCCATTCCTGGTGAGAGATTCGCCAAAAAATTATATATACATATTATATTTTTGATAAAATCGCCTTCCATTTTTCCTATATACCATGGAGATTCGCCCATTTATTATACTTATAAATTTAGGGGGGGTTCTTAAAATTTTCCATGTTCCAAGCAACTTGGTGTGGCGCTGTACATCAAAAGTAGTGCGTTGTGCATCAGGCTAGAACTACACATAAGTGGCTTTCTTACAGTGTTATTTTGCACAGGCACTAGGCATCAGGAGGGTGCTGCACATTGGGCCTAGTGCACTACGCATCAGTCCAGAACTTCCTAAATCATTCCAAATCATGCAATAACCCTCAAAATTGCTACATTTTCATGATACAAGTAAGTAATCATCATATTAAAGCTAAATTTGAGGTCATACTTGTGTTCTTCATCAATCTTGCATGTTGAAAGTGAAACCCTATATTGTCTTCACTTTTTTACATTCCATTGTGCAATTTTCACTCCACCATCCTAAAAACATCATTAAACCCTTTTCCCAATTTCATTACCCTAAATTACTCCATTTATCCCATTTTCCCATATCCACTTCCCTAAAACAACTAATCACTTCACCAAACCCTAAATTACTTACTAAACCCTAGTTTTCCAAAACTAATCCCTTCATTCCCCAACTCCATTTCCCAAGAGTATAATATCTTCATACTCATCACCCATGTCCTCCTTCATTACCATTTTTCACCATATCATCATTACATAACTTCCCTAAGACAAGCATCAAGCACCATGGCAAGAAATAGTGAGTTAAGCTATGAAGAAGAAACACTAAGTGATAGTTCAAGAGAAAGGAATGTACAGCCAAGGAGACCTCACAAGCATGGAAAAATGATTATAAAGGAACATATTAGCATGGCTAAACTCCTTGCTTGCCCCCTTGCTACCACATGTTTCAGTTGTGCTTGGGTAAGGCCCATTTCCCTCTCCTAGGGTTTTGAAGGTAATTTCACTTGTATGGTCAAATCATCAACAAAACTTGTATCCTAATGTTTATACACCTTCCCCTATCCTTAGTGTACCTTATTAAACAATTCCCATCACTAATATCCCTAAAATTCATAATTTTCCTACAAACCCTAGCTTCTTGCTACAATTTGACAAATTTCTAGGCTAGCCCTGGGTTTTTCCCTTTTGGACCGATTCCCCTCACTCAATCTTTGAGATTCCACTTTCTAATTTTTCATAACATCCCTCCCTATTTCCAAAAACTTTCTCAAGAATTTAGAAGCCCTTTATCCCCTTCATTTCACTTCATTTCGACAAATCCCCTGTTCCACACACCAGGATAGGTTTTACTCAAATGATGTTTCTGAGCAAGGAAAAATGAATTTGGAACAAATGATAGAGTTTTTTTTTTCCAAAAATGGCCAATGAACAAAACCTCCTTCACTTTTTACACAAGTGTGATGGTTTTAGAGAAATGTCAAAAATATAGTTGCCTCAGGAGAATTGTTGCACATCTGGAGTGACCGTGGGAAAATCAAGATTTCTCCCAACTTGGTTGGCCAAATGAATTTCTTGATGAGTGAAATGATAACAAGACATGAATATATTTCCTGTCATGCGGAAAGAGTTATTTTTGTGGACAAACCTAACCTCCCTAGGAGTCTAAGGCTCTCTAGTGACAAACAAACCAAACAAGAGCAATCCTTCTCTAAACACACATTATTCTATGAGAGATCAAGTGTTTTCGATCTTACCTTAGGTCCAACGCTTGTTGTAGCAGTCCAGCCTTGCTGATCCAGATGAGCTCCTCCTTCACTTTAAGACCTGCATACACTAACAAAGCAAACGATTACATAACACCTGAATATTCATCATAAAACAAAGCATATTCATCACATAGACCAAGGAGTACATGAAATAATTCATTAACAACAAATCATTGAGAAGAATGGACTTATTGTATTAAGGAAACAAAAAAGGAACCATTACAACCTGAGCCTTGGTGTTGTGCAAGCTCCTCCCAGGGTCCAACAAGAGATTTCCTCTACTTTGACAAGCTCACCCACTCCCAATATGGCAACAAGGAAGGATAGTGATCTCTCCTCACAAGTCAACAATGGAAGTCCTAATTCCAGCAGCATTTACCCTTTAGAATGTTCAGTTTTCAACCTCCCCTCCTTTGGCCCAAGGTCTGTATTTATAGTATTCTAGAGGAAGTTATTCAGTTCCAACATCAATGGGATACTCCCTCTTTTGGATGGGCTAGCTCCTCTCTTGATGGGATAAGTTCCTCTATCATAGGGATGCATGAACCATCTGGAGGCGCTCAATACACGTCAAACACTCTTCTAGAAGGCTCTAGAAGTGACCACAAGTAACTTTTTAAAGATGAAACTCGCGCCTTTTGACCTTTAAAGGGGTACGCACCCATCCTTTGGCTTACAGAGCGTACAAGTATGCAGGTACATTGTGTTGGGATGCGTACACGCAGGCAAGGTAGAGAGAACCTGCGTACCCAGAGATAAACATGTTTTTAATGACTTTCTCTCTTTTTTGAAGTTTTACATGAAGAGTAGAGGTATGAGGCTTGACAAGGAGGATAATATGACTATTGATGGAGCCATATTAACTGCAGATATCATGGTGACAAATTTCAGTGTAACAGATTGCCCCCTAAAGTGCGAAGCCTGTAATAGATAAGGGTTTTATATCATCTAGGAAGGGTGAAGTACTTTATCATTTCGAGGATTATCTTGTGGAGAGCCTGGTCAGAACCTGCAATTTTCAACACAAAATACATGTATAAGATTATATCATCGCTGAGGTAGGCATTCCCATACTCAGATCAAACTTTAACTATTGGACTAACTATTCTGGTATAGGAATGATTTCATAATACATCATAATCATAGACTTGTGTAGACACAGTATGGGCGCAGCCATCTGTTTATGATTGGTCTACAACATAATGAAT
>APFE030908011.1:7467-116282 GCA_000404065.3 Pinus taeda | reverse complement strand
TCTTTCTGCTTCCTAAAGAACCCATCAATAGCATAAAGACAAACCCCTAATCCTTTACCTTTACCTTTTTTATGAGCAACTCATATTGAAACTTTTAAGACGAAATTAAATTTTAAGACAAATGATTTATTCTGTGTTAAAAAATTGTCTTAAAAGCCCCCTCTATGCAGTATTGTTGAATACAACAACAAAAAAAATTTCTCTAATCGTATTAGTAGAGATTGGAGGGATATAAGAGGAATTATTGTTCAAGAAATCTTGTGAGGAAAAGTTGTCTCATTCTTCAAATTCGGCTACCCCCACAAACGAAAAGCCCAAAAAATCATTGTCTTTATATAAGATAACCTTAATGGTAAGTGAAATAACAGCCTCAGTATATGCATGAGACACTAGTACCCTGCAAGCTAGCAGAAATAGTGCCCACTGTTAGAGTCAATTTTTCAGTTTTTAGAAAATATTGTCTTAAATTATATATTTTGTGTTAATTGTTAATTGTATTAAATAGGTTTCATCTTAATTGTCATTGTCTTAAATATAAAGTTGTCTTAAAATATTTTTGTCTCAAGTTGTTTTTGTCTTAAAATATTTTTGTCTTAAACTATTTTTGTCTTAAAATATTTTTGTCTCAAATTGGTTTTGTCTTAAATATAAATTTTTGTCTTAAAATATTGATCCATGTGGCTCCAGAGGCACACACAGGACAAAGAGGGCTTACAAAAGCTCGAAAATCAAAGTGATCAGAATGATTTCTAACTAGGACCAAAGCATAGGTCTCATCTTCCTAATCGTGGTGGTGTGAACAGTTTGTCAATCCAAGTCTGGATGAAGGAGATAAAGGCAGTCAAAGTTTGGTTCACTTTTGCTAACTCGGTAGGCTTAATAAAGACACAATTTCGAAGTTTTCTAGCGAATGAAATCTAGCCAACTCTGGCCAGATTCTGGGTGAAATTGTGGCTTCATTAAAATGTCTCCTACAATCTATTTTCAAATTTTCCAACAAATGACCAATTTCTTTTATAATAAGGAATTAAAAAATATATATATAGTATTTAAAGTGGTGGCGAGCCATGACATCTTCCACCCACATCACACCCCAACACTCAATACATGTCATGAGATAAAGCGAGGCCGACGAGGATTAAACTCGTCCAGCCCACGTGGGTCGGCTACCACCGAGCGACCCCATGTACAACAAACTTTAAAATGTACCATATAACGCGCAACAGATATACCAACCCACAAACAAACCTCCGTTGGTTTCAAAATTAATGCAACCAACCAACCCATAAAACTTTGTTCTATCTAAATAAATAAATAAATAAATGGTTAACCAAAATAGTATTGTGTGCTATTTTCGAGTTCGCGGGGTTTGAACCCGACCCACCTCCACACAATCCGCTAACCATACCAATGACCCACAAGAGTCCTCATTGGTACCTTCGCCCAAAAATTGATAGAAACCCAGTATTTCATCAGTATGTTGAAGGCAGGATGGAGGAACCAGGAGTGGGCACGAAAAACTAGGCAACATTTTTTTTAATTAATTTATTTCAGGTGGAACCATGATTAAGCGAAATTTCTAAGAGGGTGAAATTTTGCAGCATCCAAATTGGACAAACAAAATTTATGTTGATCTTACACCTCTTAGCAACACAAACCCGATAGTGCAGTCGGTTTCTTGATCTGAGCAACACAATTGCAGAGGACTCGGAGGAGGAAATCTTTGAGGAATCTAGGGGGAACCTAAAAGATTCCTTAAGCCCTAGATTTTCATTTTTTCAGAATTCAGAAATTTGATAGTCGATTTTTCACTATTCAATGCCACAAATCTTATGGTGTGTTCAGATTTTTCATTTTCTCATTCTATTTTTCAGCCACATTTCAATGTGGAGTGCAAGTGTCAGAATTGATGTGCGAGCAGCCATTTCATGAGATTTGACATCGTGAGATCAATGGTACGAATAGCTTCAACAGTTTGACATCCTTTTCTTCAGATGGCCCTTGGATGTGGGCTATATGTAGTGTGTTCATGTACTTCTTTTACTATGCATTGCGCTCCACGGATCCCTGTTTGATGTTTGATGTGGGATCTTGTCTCTTACTTGTTTTCATGATTCCTGTTTGATGTGGTGCAGAATCATCTGTGTGATGTACTTGTTGTCATGATTCATCATGTTTTGTTTGAGATCCCTTTGTCATCATGTTTATGGGATACTCATGTTGTCACCATGTATGTTTGCATTGAGCTCCCTTTTATGCCATATTGGTGGGATGATCATCATGCATGAGTTTTGTGTCATAATGATAAGAGTCTTTTTGACTGAGAGTTCCTATAGTGGAACATCTCTTGGAGCCACTCCTGGTGAGGGAATTTTTATTATATGATAGCAATATCACCTCTTATGTACATCATCACTATTGATAGCACTTAATGCAACGACCTGCACCATCTTGACACTGGGGCCCAGAGACGTAGTCCCTCCTGGACGAACTCCGTTATCAATGTCTTGTTATTTTATGTTGCTGATGATTCTCATGTTCCTCTTCTATACATCGTTCATATGTATTCACTAATGTTCTTTTAAAAATGCAATTTAACACATCAAGAAAATAAAAGGTCTTGGAAGGGTCTTTCATCACACCGAGACCTGGATCAAATATTTTTGTCTTAAGTATGAAGTTTTATCTTAAATTATTTTTGTCTCAAATTGTTTTTGTATTATATTTTATATTTAAGATAATTTAATTGATAATAAATTTTAATGTAAAATAGCTAAAATAAAAGTGACTTTTTAAGACAAAATATTTCTTTTGTCTTAAAAGTTCCCTTCATGTAGTAATGTGCTAACCAGTTATAGTAAGAATCCTTGAGCTCGGACCAAAATGCCTTATACCCACTACCACAGGCGTCATGGTCCATTCACAACCATTGAACCTATTACCCAACCACAACATGTAGGAAAGTTCATCCAACCATGTATTTTCCTCAGACCGAAACATCCCTCTACCAAAAAAATACATTTAGGTAGAGGACCAAAATCCATTGCCAAAGGATAGGTTTGATACCACTAAGTTTATAATGTTTCGAAGAACATGGAAAACCTTCACCATACAAAGAATTGCCACCATATGCTAAATTTTGAGAATAGAGCTAAGAAAATATCCCTACCTAGAAAGAGGAGGCTCCACATGGATCTTAATAGAATTGTCTTCATTTCGAGTGAGAAGAGAGTTGATACCTATTTTACCTTGATGGAAAATTAACCTCATATCACCTAACAAACTGAAATTGTGAGAGAGGGTTGTAGCGTGAACCAAGAAATGAGCCATAATTTCTTTAGTTGGAGACAACTCTAGAATGTCCACGAATGAGAGACCAACAAAGAGCAATTCCTAGAGAGTTGCAACAGATACCCTAAACACCATGCCTAAGTTACCCATTCTATTAATAGTTCTATTTCATATTTCAAGGAAAACACCACTACAACCACGATCAACATGTATAATTATTATGCTCATACCCAAATTCAATGCAAGGGTGATAGAATTTAATTGTGATTGAGACATTCCTATAAAAGACTAGCACTATGCTAGGTGATGAGCAACATGATTTGTTTAGATGACCAATTTGATTTATGTAGATGATCACTCCAGATAATTATACTAATACATCATGTGGAGATCAAACCAGTCATTCTTCCATTCGATGGCCATTGTAGCTTGTATCAGTTGGCAATCCAATGATATGTCTGATCAAATTGATGAGGGTAGCTCGGAAGCTAGGTGGAATGCCCTTACAACATTTGTCATGATATCCATTTCATCATAGAGGATAATACTCCACTATGGGGAGAAGTTTTAATGTGGTTATAAAAAGTAAATAAATAACTATGAAAGTTTTATGGTTTTATATATGTTATCCTCAGTATTCCTAATAGGAAATTAAATCTCTTCAGACTCCAAATGAATGCATGAAATATACAAGATGAGATTCTGTTGCATCATTCCATAAACAAGATTCAATCAACTAAAAGGATATTCAATAGAAAAATATTCAAACAATACTTAAAAATCACATGCCTCTAAGATACACCCTTCTAAGTTAGCTTCTTTTCCATATAAAATGTCATGCAATTTTGCACGCAAAAGAGATTTAAAAGAATTCTCCATTGAAGTGAATAAGGAACAAAAATTAATCTTAACATGAAAAATAATTACAATCTTCTCTAAGTATTTTTATGAACAATAATGTTTTCAATAAACATCTCATGTTTTTCTTTTGACATCCTTAACTTTTCAACTAAAAGTTAATCAATATGAAACATCTTCGAAATATATTGCTAAAGCTAAAGCTCTATTATATTTATATGAAGAGACATTAATTCATAAATTACAAACAAGTTATTCGTCAAAAAATTCATCAAATATTTTTCAAAAGTTCATACTTCAAAATTTTGGGAATATTTTTGAAAAAATATTCATTAAGAAAAAAAATAAAATTTATTAGCCATTAAAAAAGGGGGAAAGGGTCATCAAACTAGTTGTAAGAAAATAAATCATTTCAAATATTTGAGATGATTAGCTTATAATTTGCAAGAAACTACCTTTTTCAAGACAATTCAGAAAGAAAATAGTGTTTTATGAAAATTTTCAAATTACTCTTTACTAATCTCATCAAAATTTTGTATACTTTGAACAAAAGAAACCATATATTATCCCTTCCTTACAAAAAAAAAAAAAAAAAAAAAATCCACCAAAAAAAAGACAAATATTGCTTTGAAATGACAATTGAAATGCTATGAATGTCTTGAATACAATTAGAAAATGACATGGTCAGTTTACTTGTTGGGTCCATGCTTGTGGAAATTCTGACTTTAATATTCTTCTTTTCCTCTATTACAATTTTATGTACAAATTAATAAGAAAATAGGGTTGAGTTTTTTCATTTGACTTCAAATATTAGGCTCTTTGTGGCTTCCCACTCATGCACTTGTATGTATCAATTTGTGGTATTTTATTAGTATTCATGTAGGGAGCGTAATGGTTCAACCCATGTCCCTATTATTTATTCTGTAATTACTCAGTATTTAATTATATATATATATATAGGTAAATTACTGAGTAAATTGTCTCCCATTGTGGTGATTATAATGTTAATGAAACATTCTCAAAAACTTTGTTAACATTCACTTATTTTCATTATTTATTCATTTTAGAAGGGTTCTTACTTCTACTCCTCAATATGATTATATGGTTTACATACTTTCTATTAGTTTTTGGAACCAGGTGGGTTAGTTGGTAAATATGGGCCTTCTATATGCAATTCGATTTATTTAGTTCTCACATAACTTAAAATATTTTATAGTCTAGTGAAATATATTTAATATTCCATGTTTCTTTACCAATTACCTGACTAATATCAAGTATTCAATTAACTGATCATCTCTATTCCATTTTAATGTTAGTTTATTATTTCCCCATCTGTCATAAGATGTGACAACTCTATTCTAATAAAAATCTCCTATAACAATATTATTTATAAAGGTTCTTTGAAGGTTCTCCTTCATTCTAATCTATTCCTCCTTAGCAACTCTAAATCAAGGCTTACGCTTTATAATATTTATAATAGTAATTGCATAAAACTATTTTACATAAATATATAGGTAAATCTCTTATACTCTAATTTACTTTAACTTCACATACCCATTATCTACAAAATCTAGATTTACAAATATAGGCGATAGATTCTAAAGTTCTTATTGATAGCATAGTCATCTTACAATTCCTCAGTTCAATTTCCTCAATCTAGATTACACAAATAACATTGTTATTTGATCCATAATTTTTGTTGATATTAGTTGTTAAATAAGCATATACAATAATGCTCTTAAATAGAATTTAATTTAATAACTTCTTATAATTACCACATATTTATACATGCATATAATTATCAGATTTCACTACTTAGGTTTTAACATAAGATATATTAAGAACATAACATCTAATATACTATTTCAACTCTCAGATCTATTACTTATTGCACAAATCTTTAATAATACCAATGCATGGTAAGCATATACATCCCTTATACCCTATAAATTTCTATTCTTTAAAATCATAGAAAAACACAATCATTATAACAATGATTTTTTCTAATCATAATACATTATTTGGGGATTATTCAAGAACTGAGCATATTACACCCAACCATGAATGACCTCTACCAATTCCCCTTGAGCTAAGATATCCTTGTCTGCTATAATCAACAATATATTTGATTCATAGGTGGTTTTATTTTATAACTTTCTTCCAACAGAGTTTTAGTAGCACCTTGCTTTAAGGTCGGTAGTCATTGTGGCTATGCCTTTTTATTTTGGTCTTTTTTAAAAGAAAAAAAATATTATATTTTTCTTGAAAGCATATATTTCTCTCCCTCAATTCTTTATTCCACCCCACTTAGCATTTGTCTCTAACTAAATGATTAACATAATATTTCTCTCCCATTATGCTAATTTTATTTCTTTTTAACTATTTTCTCCTAACAAATTTTAGGAGACTTTTAAGGGACGCCCATCATGTGGACTTGACAACAACAACTTTTTCCTAAGTTGGCAAGGAGTCTTCTAATTCGAGTTCTCTTGTCCTGAAAACTCCCAAGAAATATATATATTAACATAATTTAAAATAAAATAATAATTTCATCAACACATAAGTCTTCAACATGGCTTCCATAGCCATTCAGTCTAAATATAGTTCAATGTCTAAAAATAGTAATTGTTTAAAAGTAAAGACACATAGGTATTATAATGTAAATAGTTGATAAATAGCTGGAAAAAAACCCATGTGACCAACAAGAATACAATTCCAGAAGGAGATAGCTAAACATGACATAAAACCATTATTGAAACCTTAGGGTTCACACAAAAAAGACAAAGCATAGGGAACATAAAAGAGAACTCTATAAAAAGAGAGATCGAGCCAAAATACTCAATAACCGAAGGACAAATAAACTGCCTGATGAATACAAAAATAAGGCATTGAGGCCTGCAAAATTAAACCAAGAAATTGGGAGCAAGTTGCCTAAGAAGCCCATAACAAAAATCTTGGAAAAGCTAGACAATAAATACAAAGAAAATAGGGAAAGTATGTGAGGAAAATGATCACAACAGCTTCCCTACGAGGAGACATTATCATCAAACGTAGAGGGCTCCAGTAGTTGTGGCATTAATTAGGTGGTGACACATCTAAGAAAGATCCCATGAAACATTAAAGCCATAACCAGAACAACGTTGGAAGCAAGGAGAACCCCCACGAAAAGGGCCACAATGAAACTTGAGCAGGCATAATAGGCCACAACGAGGAATGCATGCCACACAAAAAAACCTTGGTCTCTTAGCATAAGAATAAAATCCCAGCCACTTGGAAGGATGGAAGTACAAAATAGAGGCTCAAACCATCTGATGTTTCAACCAACATATCTTTAGTAGCGCCTTGCTTTAAGGTCGGTAGCCATTGTGGCTATGCCTTTTTATTTTGGGCTTTTTCTAAACAAAAAAATATTATATATTTCTTTAAAGCATTTATTTCTCTCCCTAAATGCTTTATTCCACCCCACTTAGCATTTATCTCTAACTAAATGATTAACATAATATTTCTCTCCCATTACACTAATTTTATTTCTTTTTAACTATTTTCTCCTAAAGAATTTTAGGAGACTTTTAAAGAAGGTCCATCATGTGGACTTGACCAAAACAACGTTTTCCTAAGTTGGTAAGGAGTCTTCTAAGTTGAGTTCTCTTGTCCTGAATACTCCGAAGAAATATATATATTAACATAATTAAAATAAAATAATAATTTCATCAGCACGTAAGTCTTCAACATTGCTTCCATAGCCATTCAGTCTAAATATAGTTCAATGTCTAAAAATAGCATTTGTTTAAAAGTAAAGGAAAAGGGGTAGTATAATGCAAATAGCTAAGAAATAACTAGAAAAAAGCCCATGTGGCTAACAAGAAGACCATTGTAGAAGGAGATAGCTCAACATATCATAAAACCATTATTAAAACCTTAGGGTTTGCACAATAAAGACAAAGCCGAGGGCACATAAAACAGAACTCTATAAAAAGAGAAATTGGGCCAAAATACTCAGTAATTGAAGGAGAAATAAACTACCCGATGAATACAAAAATAAGGCACGAAGGCCTGCAAACTTAAACCAAGAAACTGGGAGCAAGTTGCCTAAGAATCCCATAACAAAAATTCGTGAAAAACTAGCCAATAAATACAAAGAAAATAGGGCAAGCATGTAAGGAAAATGACCACAACAACTTCCCTACGAGGAGACACTAGCATCAAACGTAGAGGGCTCCAGCAGTTGTGGCATTAATTAGGTGGCGATGCATCTAAGAAAGATCCCATGAGACATTAAAGCCATAACCAAAACAACGTTGGAAGCAAAGAGGACCCCCATGAAAACAGCCACAACAATTCCTGAACAAGAATAATAGGCCACAACGAGGAATTCACACCACACAAAAACAACCTTGGTCTCTTAGCATAAGAATAAAATCCCAACCACTTGGAAGGATGGAAGTGGGAAATAGAGGCTCAAACCATCTAGCGTTCAAACCCCCACCCCCTACCCCCTTCCCAAAAAAACCCCCTCCCCTCCCATCTTCGCTCCAGCTCCAACCTTGATATTTTGAATCCATTATTTTGTTATGTCATATTTAATTAATTTACTTTGACAAATTAATTATTCATATTATGATGATAAATACATTTTATAATTGATTATGCGACACAGTTAATTAAAAATATTTATGAACAATAACTACTTGATAATTTAATGTTATTTTTTTATTTTATAATTTATAATTTTTATTTTATTTTAATTTAAATTACATCAATTATGTTAATTGGATTTATTTTGAGTGATTTGGAGGAATGATTTTTATCATGTCATCAGTGACTCACAAAAAACACATTTATTTATAATGAATATATTATTGTAATAATTTCCAGCCTTTTAGTCAACTAACTTTTTGTCTTAAATGTTAGAAAATAGAGAGAAAACATAGAGATATTAAACACACAACACCAAACACAATATATTTTATTGATGTCACAAACATTACATATATAGGAGTACATGATACTTCTAGATTCGAGAATGGTGGATCTAGATTACTAAGAATAGCCAGTACAACTATTCACCTAGGGACTCACATAATTACAACTCATGACAACTTGGAAGTCATGGAAGCATTACTTCCAATACCCTCCCTTAATTCTTACATGACAAAATTTATAGAAAAAAATGTTACAACAATAAATGTATCTTTGTCAAATTTTTCTGATACGGTGATCACTAGCACTCATATCCACTCTGAAATCCCACAGTTTCCACTCTTTTCATCGCCATACTTTCAAGCTTCCAACTTGATCCATTTAAGACATAAGCACCTGAGACCATCATTGATGTTCTTTGTAGAATTGATTTGTCTCAACTGCTTGGAGCGCAATGGGTCAGTCTTGATATTGAACCATTTTATGGAACTACTACCATCTATTGAATCCATGACCCTTCGTAGCCATTATCAGTTATCTAGGATAGTATTTGTGGTACAAAATGTCTTCAGCAAATAATTCTACAACTTGACCTTGCATAATAACTTGTACTGACATTCCCGAATCACGATGGGTCACACGAGATTGACCTTATTAAAAACTACCTATGACTAATTCTCTCATGGCATGATAGGTCACATTAGTCTATTGAATAGTTGGCATGTTCTTTGTGGTTTTGCATTTCCTCTTCTTTTCCTTTTTTTTAAAATATCAAAATAATTTTATAACTAAATAAAATCACCTTTACATCACTCATTAAATATAACAACCACTCAAACATACAATAGTGTATTTTTCCTACCAAACTAGAATTCTTCTTCAAAGATCCTCATTTACCTCTTTCTTTGACCATTAGCCTTCCAATGCTTCCAACCAATACACCATTCAAAATTTCCATTGTCTCTTCTTTATGTTAAAAATAAATAACACTGCCAAAAAGAATTACATTCACCTTTAATTTATCTCATTCTTTTCTTTAAGAAAACATTTCTTATAAAACCTTGATATGGAGAGTCGTTCCTCTTCGTCACTCCTCTTTGTTACTCCTCCTTGTTGTTCCTCCTTTTTTAAGTTTTGTGCACATAGTCTAAATATGAGGTAATCGGATGGGGGGACATGATAGCCAGATAAGGCCAAAACTTCAAGTAGATTTTCGTTAAGTAGAACCCGTCAGTCTCTAGATTCTTCAGGCTTCTACAACAAATTCCCTCGACTAAAAAATCATTTTGACTGTGGAGAAATATAGTAGGATTCCAAGACGGATGATACAATCATGCATTCATCAATGCTAGAATGCACATGACCTAAAAACTAACCCATATGATAATTATTAAAACTGACATGGTGTAAAGTACCTCCTGAGCCTACCCGAGAAATTAGCTTCTAGGCTCCCTTTCATGTAATTTTTTTTTTGTTTGTTACCGATAAGATTCAACCGTTGTCCACATTATATTTATTTCATGATTATATAAACATTATCATTCATACCACAATATTCATATTCTTATTAATTGAACGACAAAAAAAGTGGAATGTAGATTTTTAGGTTGAACAAATAAACTTGTACGTTGGGTCAATCTTTTGTCATACTTCACAATTGGGAGAGAGGAATCATAGCATGTAGTCAACCAAACTCTTTGACAACCCCCCCAAACAATCATTTGAAAACCCCGCACTAGCATTAATGAGACATTTATTTGATCTTATTGTAATTAGCATGGCTAGGTATTGTTTAGTCAATTTAGTGTGTCCTAAATTACTACATAAGTTATCAATCCGGGAATCGTAAACTAATGAAATGTAGTGCACTATATGTGCTAGACAACCCCTTTCTTACCTCACGGTTTTCAGTTTTTACTTTGTTTTGGGGTTTTGTTCTTGTTGGTCTCCTAAAGTGTTTAATACAAATGGAAATCCTAGTCTAAAGTTTTAAGAATACTTTTAAAGATCAAGTGTGGATGTAGAATTGAAGACAAGGTTTATGCTTCTTATGGTAATTTCCAAAATTAGAACTTCAAAGACCTCAAAACATGTTGTCTATAAAATCGAAACTTGAACAAGAGTGTAAACATGCAACTAGATAAATCAAGCTAAAGATGAAGTACTGAAAATGAGGTTACTATCTCTGCTGTCCATCCCACTTACAGAATTGACACGTGAATAGGTCAGAATCTGAAGATTCGGCCTCTCGGTTGCCATGAGCAGTAAATCTATGGAAGGTGGATGTTGGATTGCATTATGGAGATGGCCTGAAGGTGGAAAATCAGATCCACGAGTTTAGGAATGGCTTTGGGCTTCTTTTATGTGCAGGTACAGAGTCCTAGTTAGCACAAGACTCTCTGTTGACCACCCTTTGATTGGTACCTTTCTTCATGAATTCAGCTAAGCAAATAGGACCTCATCCATGTGTGGATCATTCCTGAGCTGTCCATGTGTCTCATTTCTCCCACCAACACCTGTAACCTGCAAAACAATGAAAACAGCTGTGGAATTGTGAGTTAGCTGCGGAAAATGGCTACATTCCATAGTTGATAAAAAAACCTAGATCAAATAGCACATGATGATATAATTTTAAAATCACTCAAATGCACTCCTGAAATCAAAATGTAACAACTTTTGATAGATGATGAGGCACTGATATGGGAAAATAGAAGAGAAAAGGTTTAGGAAAATGTGTAGAAGAGAGATAGCTCTAGGGCTCAACATAGCCCTACTGTGAACATGTTGCATGTCCTCACGCAAACAAAATTGTAACTATCCTTCCTTCAATTCATCTGTTCTAAGACTTATGCCAAGACATCTAACCCTTTATTCTTCTTCCTTACTGTCATTGTCATCCTGGGCTTCATCATAAGGCATTTTTACTTGAGATTGATGAGGGCTCTACTCAACGTCCTATTCTTATTCTTCAATTTTCTATTTTTCTTGTACCACAATCCTAAATGCAGCATGGTATTGTCATGGATAACTTTGTCCAATTTGTTTTGCTCTCTTAGTGTTTCATTTTCCCTTTTGATATGTTTGTTCAAGACTTCCAGCTCATAAATTTCTTGTTTTAATGACTGGATCAAAGTTTCCTGAGCTATACCTGGCTGATTAGATGAAGTCCCCTATTTTGTTGTAGTCTTTTCCAATGATTCAATGAAGTCATACATCTATTGCTGAGTTTGATCAATTTTTGGTGTTGTCTTCCTTGGACTAGTTTCACAATCTAATTAGGGAGAAGGAGAATACTATGGAATTTAATCAAGAGGACTATTTTCTGGTGACTGATCTAGAGTTTCACCTCCTAGTTCTATGAAGTGAGCTCCTTTGATTTGCGTTTTCTTCAATTTACCCTTTAATCTAGAGCTTCTTCTTAGACCTTGTGAGCTTGTGTCTCCCTTTTTATTCTTTGTTTCCCCTTTCCATTTTCTTTTGCCTTAGTTGACTATTTTTTAAGATGAATAAATATCTCAGAAAGCACTTGCTTTTCTTCTAAAGAAGGCTCAGGAGTCTGGTAAATATCTTCAATATTCCTATTTCCTTTCTATTTTACTTATTTTCTAATCTCAGTCAATGTTTTGGAAGGCAATTCTTCTTTACTGGTTTCCTTGGTCATGTTAGTAGGAGTATCTTGGATTGTTAAATTTGTTCTTGTTCTCCTACTTTTCTTTGTTGAACTTCCCTCAGGCACCACAGGAGGATCTTGGAAGAAATTCCTAACTAGGAATTTTTCCCATGTATCTCTCCTCTCTTTCAAATGATTCTCAACCAAGATCTTAATAAGGCGATGATGGTAGAGATGAGGCTCCACATAACCTATATTCTTTTGCACAGTAGTAGACATTTTTCTCAAACTATTCAACAAGAAATAAGGAAGTTTGATGGTTTCATTCTCCAAGAAATTCATTAATAATCTAATATGATACATGTACATGGAGTCATACCTGCCCTCGCATGTAATGAATTTCTGAATGATTAATAGCAGACTAATCCATCTATCCTTTAAGGTTGAAACAAGAATTCTTCATTTAAAAATTGATACGTTCATACCTGGATTATGAAGAATGACCCTCTAGACCTTTTCACTGAAGTCCTTATTCTTAAACCATCACTCTCCTTCTTGTGGAAGCTCTGTTGCTGCTATAATGGATGACTCTATCCCTGGAAATTTGATGTCCCCAATTTCAACTTCTACACCATTGAAAGATCTTGCAAACCTTTTTGTAACTTCTTTCTTATTACCATTGAACTTCTTGATAAACTGCAACCATCTTGACTCCTTCAACGTGCTCTTTAGCTATGGGTATCCCTCCATGAATTTAGCTCCTTCAGGCTTTGTTCTCACTATAAGACCCATTCCTCCTTACTACGAAGATACCTCTGTAGATGATAGCTTTACGGGAGCACAAATGTTAAGTGAGCGGAAAATGGAAGAGGATTGCAGAGAAAATTAGTGATTACAAAATTGAAAGAATGCGGAGCATGAAATGAGAGTGGGTTCATGGATCAGAAGTCTATGTAAACAAATTTTTAGCACTAAATCTGCCTTAGGATGAAGGAAGGAAAACTTCAGGGTAACCACAAACCACACTTAGTCTAGTAGCTAGCCCTACCAGAACAGGAGAGGGCTCTCTCTGGGTCACACTCAGTAAAAATACACAATAAAGTTTGAGATGACTCAAAATGAAATACAGATTTTAGGCTAGTAAATAAATATGGATGCAAGAGGTAATTTCTGATAAATAACTGAGTTTCTGGGATGTATGGGACCAACGAACAACAATGAGCAGATAATTTAACACAAAGGCACAGATTACTTCGTGAAGAAAGATAGCGGGAAAGTCTAGCAATTAAATTTGAAATAATGTGGAATGGAAAGATTGTTTAGGAGGGTTAAAAGGACATAAACACATGAATCCTTTTCAATAGAAGAAGAACACATAACATGAAACTTTCCCACAGGCAGAGCAATAAACATGAATTCTACCTTATCTTACTTAGAAAATTTCATTGGAAATGAATATGAATGAACTGTGAAACATAACGAAATACATATGAAACATAAACAGAACACATTTTCTACACTCACACCACATGAATCTCATGAACCAGAGCCACTTCCTTTCATTAATTCTCTATCAAAATATACAATGAAGAACTGAGTTTCTCTCCCATAGTCTCCCATAAATTAAAACCAACCAACCATTTGCAAATGGTTTGCATACAATAAATATACTATGCCATGAGGAAATAGAACGACCAAGAGTTGGGGAGTTTTTTGAATCATTAAAAAGTGGAAGTGGAAAGCTAACCATTAGCTACAGGTGCAGTGTTACAAAAATGATAAATGGCTTGCGTGACTGCTCGCCTTCCTTTGCCACTTGGATAGAAGCCAAACTTTACTGGAAATACTTTAAACATTCCCTTAGGTGTCGAAACAAATGTAGTGTAAATGAGCGGGCCCACTTGGAGAAAGTCGCGAATCAAAATTTCGTGGAATGGAAGTGATTTTGGCCTTTTGGTCTATATGCGTTGCGCCAAAATCTATATGCATCATGCCACTTTGGAGGCAATTTTGAGAACCTTTTGAAGTCCAAATTATGCCCAAGTGTGCTTATTGGAAAACCCTACCTATCTAATTTCCAACCCAAGTGGAATTTATGAATTTGGTGCTCATTTTCCCCTCCAGAACTTCAATCTCCCAAGACTGCTTCCTGTGTGTCAAAATAGGGGTATTGAGGTCATTGTTTGAGTGTTTTTGACCTCCTGGGGACTCAAAACTTGACCAAACTTCTTGGGCATGCACCAACAATCATGATTTTTCATGCTAAATCCAAAAATGCAAACCATTCTTGATTTGGATCTCCCAATCCTAAGCGTCGCGCCAGTGGCGTGGCGCACAGGGAGAAAAACCCTATTTTTTGTACAACAATTTGCCAAAATGCAAAAAAATGCTCCAAATTTCTTGAAATTTGGGCTGGACCTTCTCTATGAAGTGTCATGCTGGGCCGCAGAGGCTTTGGCCAAGATTCGGAGCTGATCTTGCTCTTTTTTCCTCTTTTGTCTTTTTGTTGCCTTCCTCAATTTTGCCTTCAAGTTCCTTATCTGAGCCTTGGAACTCATATTGTGTGCCCTGTAATGATAAACCATATGCCTCAATAATGCTTTGTCCCTGTCACTTTCACCAACACCTTCTCTAAGTGGATGTTGATCCTTTTGAGACAAACCTCTTGATCAGCCTCTATCTCCTATTGAATGGGTGCCCTCTCATTTAGGCTTCGTTGGGAAGCCTGCTGGTCTTCATGGATTTTTTTCCACCTCTATGAGGCCTCCTGGGTGCATGTACCTTTGTTGGCGAATCGTTGTGTGTCTCTTCTTCATGATCATATGACAGATCAGATGTCATGTCTGCTGTATATGGACTCTGCTTGGACTGCCTTTTGATGATATATGAAACTATGTGTTGTTATGAACTCTCCCACCAACGGGAACAATGCAAAGGGGACTGTTAGGAAGGGGAATAATATGATGGGATTAGGGGTTATGTAGAGAGATTTTGTTTAGGGACATGTAGGAGGGTTTGGGGATTTTATAAGGTAGGGTTTTGGGGTTTACATTGACAAATGAGTGGAGGGGATAGGGAATAGGGGTTTAGTAATGTTTTAGGTTAGGGAAAGATGGGAAAAATAGAATAGGGGGGAAGGGAACAATGGAAAGAAGGGGAAAAATGAAAGGTGAAAGGGAGGAGTAACCTTGTTATCAACACAACAAATTTGCAACCCTAGAGCAATGGCTTTGATGATTTCAAGAGGTAGGGTTTAGGCATTTTTATTGCGACTATACACGGGCATAAACCACCATCATGTTCACAAAAACAATATGAGCAACCGAGATGTTGACCCTACCTGTCAATTGGAAGGGATTCAAAGCAATTTGTTGCAAATTTGGAACAAAACCGGGCCTTTGTGGGTGTGCACCGCGCCCCTCTGCCTGTGCGTCATGTCCTTTGTGTGCACCACACCCATGTTAATTTAACACTATGTGGTAGTTCCCAGCGCAACGCGCTCCCTCTGTGCACTGTGCCTCTCTGTTTGTGCGCCACGCCTTGTGAAAACACCTCCAACCTCACTCAAAACGCGAGCTCACTGTCTCAATCACCTTGAAATTCTTTCTCTCTATCCTTGGTGTCGAACAAGTCTTGAAACCTTGTGGAATGAATAGTTTTCAATTTGGAGGAAGATTTCCCTGAATTTCATGCCTTTTAGCCCTGAGCGTCGTGCCTCCCATGTGCGTCGCACCAATATAAATTTACACTGGAAAAATTATCCCTGTGCGCCGTGCCTTTTTGCAGGAGCCTTTTGGAGGTCTTCCTCATGTCTAAATTGGGTGCAGGATAGCATGTTGGAAGGGTCTTTGAGTATGATTTCCAACCCAACCAAATTTTTTTAATTTGGAGTTTATTTGCCCTGTCAAAAATCAAATCTCCCAAGACTGATAAAAATGTGCCATATGAGGCTGCCGCAAGGCAAAGTGTTGCTTCAGTCAACTTTTGAAGGTGTTCCTCAACTCCAAATTGAGTTCATGATAGCTCATTCGAAATCTCTTTGTGTCTATTTATCATGTTACTCATCAAACAAGTCATTTGGCTAACCAATATAGGAGAAAACTTGATTTTCCCAAGGTCACATTAGAGGTGCATCAATTCTCCCGAGGCAATTGTATTTTTGACAATTCTCTAAAACCATGACACCTGTACAAAAAGTGAAGGAATTTTTTCTTCGTTGGCCTATTTTAGACAAAAACCTCTCTCGATTCTCCAAAATTCATCTTTTCTTGCTCAGAAACATCATTTGAGTGAATTATTGAACCTTCCTCTGGCCTGCAAGTATTATTGAAGCACTTTGAGAACGACAATTTGCAAACCCTAGACCTAATGACCAAGTTGAATCTTTTCCATTAAAAGATCAAACATTGACTGTCATGGACTTTAATAAACATTGATGAAAAGACCTAAGCCAACAAGTGCAAGACATGAGGGGTAATGACTGACAAGACCCTTCCGTCAGATTATGGCATGCCCCTAGCGAAATGCAGCTGAGTGGATGGAGCAAGACACCTAAAAAATGAAATGCAGAAAGAGTTTTGATCTCTGATGGAGGACTGCCAAGCCCGACTCTAACGTTGGCTCCAATGGGGGATGGTAGCTCCTTGGAGGTGCCAAGAGCTGCAGATCTTTGGGAGAGTAGACAATGCCTTCATCCATTGGGCTATGGAGTCAAAACATGGAGACTGACATTATGCAGACGAACTCTGACTGAAGACTCAAACTGAAAACCATAATAAAACTAGACATGACTAAATCCTAACTAACAAACTGGAAAGATGCTCATATTTGAGCTTATTCAGCATACCTACCCTAATTACTCTCTCCACCACCCGGTCAAGTGAGATGGAATAGCCAATGCAACCAGGTAAGAATTATGGCTGATATTTGATTTCTTCCCAAATTCTTTCTAATGTGCAGGAAAAGGGAAGAATCGAAATGCAATTGCCATGGAAACTTGGAATCAATTTCACTGCTGACAAACTTGCAAAGCATGAATTGACTAGATGACTTCAAGAATACTGCAAAAGGATCTTCATAAGCATCGCCATTGATTTCCATTAAAACATTACTGCTCTGATCCAAGTAATCTTCATAGTTGGGTACTAAACTTTTCCTCACTCCTGCACTATCTTTCTCTGATGATTGCAGCAAGCGGTCAAAAGGATCCTGAATTTCGTGAAGAACCAAACTCTGTTGTTGATTCCAAACAAAACCAAAGCCTCCTTTATCAATCTCCTCATATGACAGCAAACTTTGGTATGGGCTATGAAATTAACAATCTGTTAAATAAGACAATGAAGGTGACCCTTGAAACATATGATTATCAACATTCTTTCTTGTCGCATGGTTAGTTGATGAAGAAGAATTTTTATAGCAAACAAAATCTAACCCATGAGCAAAAGGACCATCAAAAACTTGAGGAGACTGTTGCGATGTATCTATTGAAACTGTATGAAATCCTATTGGTTGTTCATCTTTTTATTTAGAGATATTACAAATATTCTGCCTTATAAATTGAAATGCTTCATAAAACAAGGGTACAGAATCCTCTTGCATCATTAAATCATGTATTTCGGCTGCCTCACTTTCATCTATAATCTAACCTTGAATTGTGTTTGGTGGTTGCAAATCTGGTTTTGTATCCAAAATTATTTGATCAATCATTTTAGGGGAATATTTCTTATTAATGACCTGCTCAAAAATTTCGCCATCTATCTCATCCTCAACATTAAAACTGAGAGATTGTTGATTTCCTACAACCTTTTTATTTGAAGATTTACTATGCAATTTACCCCACAAAAACTGAAATGATTGAAACAGAGAGGTAAGGAATTTCCTTGTATCGTTTGATCATATATGCCAGCTTCTATGTCTTCATGTGCAACCTGAATATTAATGGCATTTGGCGGTTGGAACTCTGAATATAGGAAGCCTAGAACAAAGTTTTCATCACCCTCAAGAGGATCCAAATGAAGATTTTTCGATAGCTGATGTCTGATTGCATGGAAATTATCTTTGATGAACTAAGATGAATCAAAGCACAAAGGAAAATATCCTTCACTTACTTCAAAATATGCTGCACTTTCCTCATTGTTTCCATAGCTGATATGCATCGGTTGATCACTGTACTCGAGCTGCTATAAGTGACTTCCTCATCCCACAAACTAGCTATTGATTTGTCTAAAAGATTACCTTCTGTTTGGTGAGCATAATCATCATTATCATACTGATCAAAATGAGGCAAATCGTCAGTATAAAACATGTCATCAAGCATACATGTCATATCAACAGGTCTTTATTCTCCAAGATGATCTACAAAACAATCCTTATGACTACTGAGATAAGAAACAAAATGTTTTAGACCAGCCACTTGTTCATGAACGTCATTTTCATCTTTTGCAGTCATTTTCCTCACCATCTCTTCTACTGCACTCACCAAAATGTCAAGCTTTTCCTCTGAAGGTGTAGTTTTCTCTGGATCCAAATTTTTCATTTCTTCTTCTTTCAACCTTGCCCTTTTGATTAGCAAATGAGCCTCTACGTTTACTACATTGTTTTGCATCTCTTCAAGTGTTGCGACATTCTTTTCTCTTAGCTAAAACTCCATTTCTGGATCAAAGGCACCCGAGTAGTGCAAGAGAGCAGATCCAGGAGGGGGTCTTATATTAATCAGCATTGAATAACAAAATTGATTAAATCTGGCTGAAAATTGTTGTACTGTCTCCCCTGGCAGTCTTTTCAGCTGATTATACTCTTCTACGATAAGGAAAAGGTTCTGTCTGATCCTCCACCTATCAAGGAAAACTTTGATGAACTGTTGTAAATCTGTGATGCTCGCATCATGCAGGGCTTTGAACCAAATCTTGACTTTGCCTTGCAAAGAAAGAGCAAAAAGCCTTATACTGACATCTTCTTCATCAATTTCAAAAAGGTCTAGAAAAGTCTCAACATTCTGCACATGTTGCTCAACATTGACACTCTTACATTCACCGTCAAATCTTGGAAAGTATAGATCATATTTTCTGGGGAAATCATGAACAACAGAAGGTAAAACAAGAGGTTTATACCTATCTGGGATTATAACAGCTGTAGGAATATGTACAAGAGCTATGGGATCAGTTTTGTTTTCTTTAGGCTCATCACTTTGCAGAGAATCATCATAAGATGTAGGAAAAGTAAGGAGGCCAGGATCAAAGGGAAACTTAGTATCTATGCCTTTTGAACGGGTCGATTGAAGATTTTGATCACTTTTATCATACAACAAGTTCTGAAAAACTTTCAGGATAGCTTCAATAATAGCAAAGAAGTAATTCACAAGAAAGCAGAGTAGGTCCTGAATACCATTCCACTTTAGATACCTGAACATTGTGTAAGATCCTTCTATTTTCACAGAGAAAGAGTTAGTCCTCCAGTGGAGTCCCCATGAAGCACTGATTGTTGGGTCCTTTAGTGAATGGAGTCGCCAACTGAATGATTTCAGTCGTCTTCTGTCTGATCATTGTTCACCATCAACCATCAGATCTGAACTTGAGATATGTCCTGGGGCAAGATAATCTACAAGCAAACCATTTTGTCCCCAGTGGAGTCTCCACTATGTTAGCACCTAAATCTGCCTTAGGCTGAAGGAAGGCAAACTTCAGGGTAACCACAAACCACGCTCAGTCTGGTAGCTAGCCCTACTAGAACAAGAGAGGGCTCTCTCCGTGTCACACTCAATAAAAATACAAAATAAAGTCTGAGATGACTCAAAATGAAATATTGATTTTAGGCTAGTAAATAAATATGGATACAAGAGGCAATTTTTGATAAATGACTGAGTTTCTAGGATGTATGGGACCAACGAACAACAATGATTAGATAATTTAACACAAAGGCACAGATTACTTCGTGAGGCAAGACAGGTGGAAAGTCTAGCAATTAAATTTGAAATAATGTGGAATGGAAATATCGTTTAGGAGGGTGAAAAGGGCATAAACACATGAATCCTTTTCAACACAAGAAGAAAACATAACGTGAAACTTTCCCACAAGTAGAGCAATAAACATGAATTCTACCTTATCTTACTTAGAAAATTTCATTGGAAATGAATATGAATGAACTATGAAACATAACGAAATACATATGAAACATAAAGAGAACACATTTTCTACACTCACACTGCATGAATCTCATGAATGAGAGCTGCTTCCTTTCATTAATTCTCTGTCAAAATATACAATGAAGAACTAAGTTTCTCTCCCACAGTCTCCCGGAAATTATGACCGACCAACCATTTGCAAATGATTTGCATAAAATAAATAGACTATGCCATGAGGAAATAGAACGACCAAGAGTTGGGGAGTTTTTCAAATCATTACAAAGTGGAAGTGGAAAGTCAACCATTAGTTACAGGTGCAACGTTACAAAAATGACAAATGGCTTGGGTGACTGCTCGGCTTCCTTTGCCACTTGGATAGAAGCAGACTTTAGTGGAAATAATTTAAACTTTGCCTTAGTTGCTGAAGAAAGTGTAGTGTAAATGAGCAGGCCCACTTGGAGAAAGTTGCGAATCGAAATTTCGCAGAACGGAACTGATTTTCGCCTTTTGCTCTATATGCATCGTGCCAAAATCTATATGCGTCGCGCCACTTTGGAGGCAATTTTGAGGTACCGGCTGAAGTCCAAATTGTGCCCAAGTGTGCTTGTTACAAATCCCTACCTATCTACTTTCTAACCCAGGTGAATTTTCTGAATTTGGTGCTTATTTTCTCCTCCAAAACTTCAATCTCCCAAAACTGCTTCCTGTGTGTCAAAATAGGGGCAGAGAGGTCATTTTTTGAGTGTTTTTGACCTCCTCGGGACTCAAAACTTGCCCAAACTTCTTGGCCATGCACCAGGAGCCATGATTCTTCATGCTGAATCCAAAAATGCAAACCATTCTTGATTTTAAGCTCCCAATCCTAAGCGCCGCGCCATAGGGAGAAAAACCCTGTTTGTTGTACAAAAATTTGCCAAAATGCAAAAAATGCTCCAAATTTCTTGAAATTTGAGTTGGAGCTTCTCTATGAAGTGTCATGCTGGGCCACAGAGGCTTTCACCAACATTCGGAGCCGATATTTCTCTTTTTGCCTCTTTTGTCTTTTTATTGCCTTCCTCAATTTCGCCTTCAAGTTCCTTATCCGAGCCTTGGAACTCATATTGCCTGCCCTATAATGAGAAACCATATGCCTCAATAATGCTTTGTCCTTGTCTCTTTCGCCAAAATATTCTATAAGTGGATGTTGATCCTTTTGAGCCAAACCTCTCGATCAGCCTCTATCTCCTGCTGAATGGGTGTCCTCTCATTTAAGCTTCATTGGGTAGCCCGCTGGTCTTCACGGATGTTTTGCCACCTCTATGAGGCCTCCTAGCTACATGTACCTTTTTTGGCGAATCATTGTGTGTCTCTTCTTCATGATCATATGACATATTATATGTCATGTATACTATATATGGACTGTGCTTGGACTGCCCTTTGATGATGTATGAAACTATGCATTGTTATGAACTCTGCCACCAAGGGGAACAATGCAAAAGGGACTGTTAGGAAGGGGAATAATATGATGGGGTTAGGGGTTATGGGTAGAGATTTTGTTTAGAGACATGTAGGAGGGTTTGGGGATTTTATAAGTTAGGGTTTTGGAGTTTACATTGACAAATGAGTGGAGGGGATAGGGAATAGGGGTTTAGTAATGTTCTAAGGTAGGGAAAGATGGGAAAAATGGAATAGGGGGGAAGGGAACAATGGAAAGAAGGGGAAAAATGAAAGGTGAAAGGGAGGAGGAACCTTGGTATCAACACAACAAATTTGCAACCCTAGAGCAATGGCTTTGATGATTTCAAGCGGTAGGGTTTAGGCGTTTTTATTGCCACTATACATGGCCATAAACCACCATCATGTTCACAAAAACAATATGAGCAACCGAGATGTCAACCCTACCTATCAATTGGAAGGGATTCAAAGCGATTGGTTGCAAATTTGGAACAAAACTGGGCCTTTGTGGGTGTGTGTTGCACCCCTCTGCCTGTGCGCCGCATCCTTTGTGTGCACCACACCCATGTTAATTAACACTGCCTGGTAGCGCCCAGTGTGTCGTGCTCCCTCTATGGGCCATGCCTCTCTATCTGTGCGTCGCGCCTTGTGAAAACACCTCCAACCTCACTCAAAATGCGAGCTTGCTCTCTCAATCACCTTGAAATGCTTTCTCTCTATCCTTGGTGTCGAACAAGTTTTGAAACCTTGTGGAATGAAGAATTTTCAATTTGGAGGAAGATTTCTATATATTTCATTCCTTTTAGCCCTGAGTTCCACGCTTCCCATGTGCATCGTGCCAATGTAAATTTACATTGAAAAATTTCTCCCTATGCGCCGCGCTCCCTCTGTGTGCCGTGCCTTTTTACAGGAGCCTTTTGGAGGCCTTCCTAGTGTCCAAATTGGGTGCTGGATAGCTCGTTGGAAAGGAGTTTGAGTCTACTTTCTAACCCAACTAGAATTTTTCAATTTTTAGTTCATTGTCTCTATAAAAATTCAAAGCTCCCAATACTGGTCAAAATGTGCCAAATGAGGCTGCCTCAAGGCAGAGTGTTGTTGCAGTCAACTTTTGAAGGTGTTCCTCAACTCCAAATTGAGATCATGATAGCTCATTCGAAATATCTTTGTGTATAGTTATCATTTTATGCATCAAGAAAGTAATTTGGCTAACCAAGCTAGGAGAAAGCTTGATTTTCCCAAGGTCACTTTAGAGGTGCATCAATTCTCCCGAGGAAATTGTATTTTTCACATTTCTCTAAAACCATGATGCCTGTGTAAAACGTGAAGCAGGTTTTTCTTCCTTGGCCTATTGTGGACAAAAAAATCTCTCAGTTTTCCAAAATTTATCTTTTCTTGCTCATAAACATCATTTGAGGGAATTATTGAACCTTCCTCTGGCTTGTAAGTATTATTGAAGCACTTTGAGAACGACAATTTGCAAACCCTAGACCTAATTACCAAGTTGAATCTTCTCCATTAAAATATCAAACATTGACTATCATGGACTTTAATAAACATTGATGAAAAGACCTAAGCCAGCAGGTGCAAGACATGAGGGGCAATGACTGACAAGGCCCTTCCGTCAGATTATAGCATACCCCTAGTAGAATGCAACTAAGTGGATGGAGCGAGACACCTAAAAAATGAAATGAAGAAAGAGTTTTGATCTCTGATGGAGGACTACCAAGACCGGCTCTAACACAAACCATGAACCAAAAATCGTAAAACCCGGTGTGAAAGTATGGAGGCAAAGTGTCACTCATGAAACTTGCAAAATTGAATAGAGTTTGAGTTCATAAAAGGCTGCGGAGTAGATGTTAGTGGGTTCATAAAAAGGTTGCAGAGTGGAAAGTTAGTGGAAGATAGCCATATTCAATCAGCTCACATCTGCATGATTAGCCGTTTTAACAAGTGTAAAGAGGATGTACAACTAAGTACGAGTTAAACTCGAGAGTGGATTATGAAACCGTTAGGATTGATGCAGAGGATATGGTGGAGTTAAGGCAGCCACCAAGTCAAATCATTACACATTATGGATCTTTTGATTTACAAACTATACAAATTATGTGTTTGAAATGCTATCTGAAAATGGGTTTGTCCATACCTTGGAATCATACCTCTCTCATTTCGATAACTTTTAATTGGTTGCTTCTGTAGGTGCTTTTAGGTGCTGATATCTCCAAAAGATCTTCCTCTTCAATACCTACATCTTTCTTTTATTATTATTTGGCTAATCACTTGACTGTCACTGTAGAGTAACAGAGGATTAGCTGCAGAATTAGCAATCAGCTATGGAATAAGAATTCAGCTACGGAATCAAAATTTAGCTGTGGAAACTAACATAGTGAATAACATATGACTTGGCGAATGAATGGAAATGAAAAATGACTATATGAATGATATATGGAAAGGTGAATATGAAGATAAAATGAAAGAAATTTTATTGATGGAATGTGGTGGTGAGATGGAGTGAAATGAAATGAAATGGAATGAAACAACTATGAGTGAAACGAGAGATTTTTTTTTGGGAAAATATAGGGCATCAGAAGATTCTGATTTTCGCCCTGTATTTTCTGTATAAGATTGCCAATCAGTGATTGGTTTTTAGGATTATATATATATTTTTTTTGGATGATGATGAAAAGAACAAAAACTAGGCTAGTGGAGAAGAATGAGAAGAATGATCATTCTTCACTAGCCTCATTGCAGAATTATCTTGAAAGATTTTGATAAAATCCTCCTTTGAGAGTGGTTTACGATAGATCTTCAATCTGTGACCATTCACAATGAGAGGAGTTTGATGCTCATCAATTGTTTTGATTCTTACTACTCCATTGCTAAAAACTTTTTCAATCTCATATGGCCCAAGCCAATGAGTTTGAAATTTACCTTGAAAATCTTTGAACTTTGAATCAAATAGCAATGCCCAATCTCCTTCTTGAAATTTTTTGTCCTTGATGTATTTGTCATGCCACTTAGATCTTTTATGTTGAACTAGATTAGTTCTTTGAACTACTTCTTTTCTGATCTCATCTAGTTCATTCAATTGTTCCAGTCTATGCTTTTGATCTTCTGATAGATCCATTCACAATTGAACTGCCATCTTGAAGGTTTTGACTTGGAACTCAATGCGAAGTAGAACTTCCTTGCCATAAACAATTTCATAGGGAGTGTGTCCTTTTGTGTTCCTCTATGTAGTTATGTAGGCCATAAGGCTTCAGGAAGCCTTTATGCCCAATCTCTTATGTGTAGATGCACAGTCTTGGTAATGATGCCTTTAATTACTTTGTTTGTGGACTCCACTTGACCATTTGCTTGCAGATGATGAGTGGATTTTCTATGCTTGACCTTGTACTCTTCCATCAACTTCTCCATCATTCTAGATGTGAATTGAATTCCTTGATTTGTCACAATTTCTCTTGGAACACCAAAGCAAGTAAAAATATCCTCATAAAGAAAATTAACTACTAAATTTTCAGTAGTGGAAATAATGCTTTGGCTTCTACCCATTTAGTGACATAATTAGTGCATACCAATATATACTTTTTCTACTTGGATGGAGGGTTAATAAGTCCAATAAAATCTAGAGCCCATTTTTCAAAGGGTTCAATGAGTACCTAAGGTTGTAATGGCATCTCATTTGAGGGGGTAGGTTTCCCTACCCTTTGCTAGCTGTCACACCTTTTTAAATATTGTTTTGCAAATTTGAAGAGAGACGACCAATAATATCCTCAAGAAAGGATTTTATAAGTTATCCTCTTGTCAGCAAAGTGTCCACTACATGGTTCATCATGACATGCTTTGAGAATATCAGGCATTTCATCTTCCCTGACACATCTTCTAATCACAAATTCTAGCCCTGTTTTAAAATTTTCATTAGAAATCCATGAATATCTTGAACTCTCCTAAATAATCTTTCTTCTTTCACTAGAAAATAAATGTGGAGGTAGTTTCGCTATAACCAAATAGTTAGCCATATCTGCAAACCAAGGAGCTTTAGTAGTTACAACAAATAAGTATTCATTAGGAAACTTATCGTCTACAGGAGAATCTTCTTTGATGTTCTAAATTCTAGACAAGAAATCAGCGACTGTGTTTTGTTTCCCAGGTCTATCTAACACAGTAATATTGAATTCCTGTAAAAGTAAGAGCCATCTTGTAACTCTACGATTAGTAATAGGTTTTTTCATCAGATATCTAATTGCAGAATGATCAGTATGAATAAAATTTTGATAGCTTGTTATATAATGTCTGAACTTATTAATTGCATGAACAACAACTAAGAACTATTTTTTAGTCACAATATAATTTAACTCAGTGGGAGTCAAATTTTTACTAGTGTAGTAAATGGCATAAGGAACCAAGTATTTTTGTCCCAATACAACTCCTAAAGTTGTATCTGAAGCATCTGCAGAAATATGGAAAGGAAGTTTCCAATTTGGTCCTATTAAGATAGTTGCTTCAGATATTCTTGTTTTCAAAGCTTCAAATGCTAATTGGAAATCAAGACTCCACTTGAATTCACAGTCTTTTGTAAGTAGTTTGAAGAGTGGAGATGCTATTTTGCTAAAGTATTCTATAAATCTTCTATAATATCCAATAAATCCTAGAAAAATTCTAACATCTTTGTGACAATTTGGAATAGGTAACTTGGAGATGACTTCAACTTTAGTTTTGTCTACTTTAATCCCATCCCCTGAAATATGATGTCCCAAAATAATACCTTCAGTAAACATCATAAAGCATTTTTCACGGCTTAATGAAAGGTTTTTTTCTTTACATCTTATAAGGACATTTTCCAAATTTTCCAAAGCTTCTTCAAATGTATTACCATAGACTATAAAATCATCCACATATACTTCTACACAATCATGAATTAGATCAAAAAAAATTCCTAGTACTACTCTTTGGAACGTTGTAGGTGCATTACATAATCCAAAAGGAAGCACTCGGTAGGAAAAAGTTCACCATGGACAAGTAAATGTGGTTTTATCCTGATCTTCAGGTACTACCTGAATTTGATTATAACCACTAAAACCATCCAAAAATGAAAAGTACTTTTTGCCTGCTAATGTATCTAATACTTGATCGATAAAGGGCAAAGGAAAGTGATCCTTCAAGGTTGCTTTATTCAATTCCCTGTAATCAATGCACGCCCTCCATTTACCATTATTTTTTGGTACTATCACCAAGGGAGAAACCCATCAGCTATCTGAGATTGGGTAAATGAAGTTCCCATTGAGTAATTTTTGGAGCTCTTCTTTCACAATCTCCCTAAGATTTGGATTCATCCTTCACTGAGGTTGTCTGATTGATCTACTATTTTCCTCAATATAGATATGATGGATGCAAGTCTTCGGGTCAATACCTTTCATATCAGTTTACTCCCATGCAAATGCAGTAGAATGTTTTTGTAAGATTTTGGTTAGCTCTTCTTGTTGTAACTTTTCCAAGTTTTTATTGATATTCAATGTTTTACCTCGAAAAATTTCAATTGTCGAACTGCCAAACTCTTCCATAGAGTAGAGAGACATTTTCCTTGACGTATCAGAATCTAACTGAAATTGTGTGTGATCATATTCTGAAGATGTTTCAAATTTTCTAATGTGTTCAAAATTTAAATATCTTCAGTAACTTCAGAGAGAGTAAAGGCAGGTTGTATAGCATCTTCATCATTGACCCATTCAGTGTCTCCTACTTCTGTAATTGCTTTTTCTAGAGGATACAACATAAATTTCTTTGTTGAACTACCATCAGAAATGTACATGTCACCAGATCTACAACTAATAAAAGCATCAGTTATGGCTAGCTAAGGTCTTCCTAAGATGATTGGGTGTCCTCATAGATTATTCTTGGGAGTCAAAATCATTAAATCTATTGGATATTCCCAAGAATCTAACGAGACCCAAATATCTTCTAGTACACCATCTGGTTTGATCACTAATCTATCTACAAGTTGCAGTAAGGTAGGTGTGAAAAGAAGACTAGGAAGTTTAAGTTGTTCCATACTCTATTTACTCATAATGTTTATAGCATCCCCTAAGTCAATAAATGTATTTGGAATTTATATTCAATTTATGTGTGTCATGACAATTGGACTACCTGGATCCACATATTTCTGCATGGTAATATTTCCCATCATGATATCTGCTATCTTTCCTACTAGGTGGATTCTTTTTGTGTCCCTTGGTTTCCTACCTAGTCTTTTGATACTCAACTCCTTTATTGTTTTTGCTAGAACAGGAATCTCTCTAATGGCTTGTAGCAAGGGAATCTTGATACAAACATTATTTAACTCATCTAGGAAATCATAATCACGCAACAAGATTTTTTTTTACACCCCCTTGTCAATTTGTAATCTCTCAGGAAAAGGAGGTGTGGATGTAGATACAGGTTGCTCAACTATAGGAGCTGTGGGGGTTGATTATTTTTGTTTTTATTTTTGAATGGTTGGGTTTTGAAGGGATGCTTCTTCAAAACTTTTATTGAATTTCAAATAATCCTCCTCAGGAACATCTTTCTCTTGAACATCTATGGAAGGTTTTTCCTTTTCTAAAACCCTACCAGATCTAAGTTGAACATCATTAAGATCTAGAGGAACAACCATATAGGTAGGAAATTGTTGTCCTTCTACCATGTAAGCATTCTAAGGCTTTTTATTGTTAGGATTTAGTAATGGTTGGGCTGGTGGTTGATTTGGCTTTTGTTGAAATGGAAGTAAAAGTTGATGATTTTGGTTTTGTTGAGGAGGTTATTGTTGTGAAAATGGCAATGAAAGTTGTGGGCTTCGATTTGGAAGTTGTGGATTTTGTTGTTGGTTTTGTGGGAGAGGATAGCCCTAATAAGATGGAGGATATTGATAATATTGAGAAAATATCCCATAAGGATTTTGTACCCCTTATGCCCATGATTAAGATTGATACTGATTTTGAGGTTGAGGCCAAGGTTGTTGCCAAGAATTCCAATTTGGTGGGGGCTGAAAATTCATAGGATTATTAAATCCTTGATTTTGTTGCCCTTGCCAAGGTCTTCTTGAAACGAAACAAAGAGATTCTACAAAATTTGGGTCCTCCTGAAAGACAACTTTGAGTCCTAGGATTGAAGGACAATCCTTGGTCTCATGAATTTCTTAGCAAATCATACATGTTTCTACAATTTTTGCATCTAAGGGACATTCTCTCAGAGCATGTTTCTTTCTACGTTTTGGGTAAAAGATTGCTAAGGCACCAACTTCTGTTTTTTGCTTTTTTTGAATTTTGAGGGTGTCTAGTTGTTTACTAAGGCTCCCTAGAATGTCATTTTTGAACTCATCAAGAATATTGCCAATCTCTGCCCTACTTACTGTCCTAGTTACAAATTTGTTTGCTCTAATAATAGAAGGATCTCTAGGCCCTTTTCCAGTTTTAGATTTTCCCCTTGAGAGATGGACACATAGTTCTTCTATTTCACTTAGTGGAAGTTGAGAGATGTCTCCCTTCCCCATCATGTTCAAAATATCTATCCATTCATCTCTAATGGCTTTCAATAAATGGGATTTCAAGGTTTCCTCATATAAATTGGTCATTTTTGCTCTCTTTAAGTTGTATTGAAATATTTCAAGAAAATCCTCCAAGTTCTCATCTTCCTTTTGCATCATTTTGAATACCTCATCCTTATGATTAGTAGGCATACAATAATCCAAATATCTATCCAAAAATGCCTGCCTCATACTAATAGATTGAGTGACTAATCCCATAAACCATTTCAGATCAGCGCCTTTCAATGTTGAAGGGAACAGTTTGAGTTTTTGAGAGTCTTTTAAATAATCAAGGTTCGGCATAAGACTTCAAACTCAAATAGAAATGTTTCAAGATCCTCACTTCACAATCTATAAAGGTTTGGGAGGACAGATGGTGAAATATTTTTCATTGTTGTATGGGTTTCCTCATCTACCATAGGGAATCCAAATGATTTATCTCCTTCCCTATTTCCCCCATTATTACCTCTACCTCCTCCATTGTTACCTCTACCACCTCCATTATTTCCTCTACCTCTACCTCTACCCCCTCCTCCAAATAGGAAAATTCTTCATCTTGTCCTTATTCAGCCATGATAGTTTCCTCGGAATCTTTTGTCTCTTCTATTAATTGCTAATGAGAGAGAGTATCTACCTCTTCTTCTTCTCTAGGTAATTCTACTTCTTTCATTGCAATAGGCTCCCCTATGGAGGTGAAGAAGGGTTCTTCTCCTATTTAGTATATAATGTGGGAGAATCTTCTAATTCAGTTGTTGTCCCTTGAATTCCAAGAATACTAAGGCTGGGAGTATGAGTCTAGGATGGAGGTGTATCTTTTCTATTCCTTAAAGTAGTTGGAGTTGTAAAAATAGAACTTTTTCCCCTAGCTATAAACCTTCCCCTAGAATCTCTTTCTCTATGCATGTCAATTTTTATTTTTTTTTTGATGATTTTTTTTAATTCGGCTAATAATCCTTTCTCTAATATTTTAGATCACACTAGGCTCAAGAAGAGAGCATACTCAAGAAATTATTGAACTAATAATTCTCTTTTCTGATCCTCCAAATCACACTAGGTGCAAGAGGAGAGCATACTTCAAGAAATTATTAATTTTCCCTCTTTTTTTTCTTGAATGTAAGAGATAGGCTACCTAGTTACACTTCCTCGACAACGGTGCCAAAATGTTTAGTCAATTTAGTGTTTCCTAAATTGCTACATAAGTTATCAATCCAAGAATCGTAAATTAATGAATTGTAGTGCACTATATGTGCTAGACAACCCTTTTCTTAGCTCATTGTTTTTAGTTTTTATCTTGTTTTTGGCTTTTGTTCTTGTTGGTCTCCTAAAGTGTTTAATGCAAATAGAAATCCTAGTCTAAAATTTTAATAATAATTTTAAAGATCAAGTGTGGATGTATAATTGAAGACAAGGTTTATGCTTCTTATGGTAATTTCCAAACTTAGAACTTCAAAGATCTCAAAACATGTTGTCTACAAAATCAGAACTTGAACAAGAGTGTAAACATGCAACTACATAAATCAAGCTAAAAATGGAGTACTAAAAATGAGGTTACTATTTCTGCTATCCATCCTCTTACATAATTGAAATCTAATAAATTGCTGCACTCAAAACTAAAAAGTAAAGGAACTGGAAACTAGTCAATGATTTCACCCATAATCACAATATCTCGTCAATTAACTTCTAAAACAGTGTTAAGCTAAAGACTCCGGAAATATCATCATATGGCATGAATGAATGACATTTAAATTATCTAATTTGCACTCTAATGAAAGAAAAGTCAATTAGTTCATCTATAATCACAATATTTCGTCAATTAACTTTTAAAACAGGGTTAAGCTAAAGACTCTGGAAATATCATCATATAGCATGAAAGAACTGACATCTAAACTATATACTTGCAAACTAATGAAAGAAAAATCAATTACTTCACCTATAATCACAATAGCTCACCAATTAACTTCTAAAACGAGGTTAAGCTAAAGGCACTGGAGATATCATCATATAACATGAAGAATTGATATCTAAACTATCTTAAGCACTAAACAAATCTCACTAAATAGGAACATAACAACTGAAATTGAAAACTAAAGTTCAGAAGAGGAAGCAAATCTTAGATCAGCACTTGATGCGAAAACTACATTAAAAATCTCGAGCATAACCTATTCTGAAATGCATTGATTAGTGTTAGTAGAAAATATAACAAGCTACAAAAGTATGTACAAGATTAGAATGATTAAAACCACAGGAAAAACATGAGAAATGTACAACTTGAATAAGAGAAAATATACATGAAAAACTATACAAAACAAAAGAAGAACCTCAGCCACGCAGGGGCCATCTACATAGCTTTGGACTAACACGCTATCACTTCAAAACATGCTTAAACAACCATGTGAAAAAAAATAGAGTTTTGTATTATGAAACAAAGGAATATGTCTCTCGGTTACACAACATCAAAATAACACTACATCAACAGTATCAAGAACTTACTATCTGTGTTGCAAATGCTTATCTTTATAGAGGAAATATATAACTGTTTCTAAGAGGAATTTCTTTAGCAATGGACATGTGAACATGTCAGAATCTGAGGATTCAGCCTCTCGGTTGCCATGAGTAGTAAATCTATGCAAGGTGGATGTTCGATTGCGTTATGGAGATGACCTGGAGGTGGAAAAAATGGATCCACGAGTTCAGGAACAGCTTCAGGCTTCTTTTACATGCAGGAACAAAGTCCTAGTTGATGCAGTACTCTTTTTTGACCACCCTTTGACTGGTAACTTTGTTCATGAATTCAGCTAAGCAAATTGGACCTCATCCATGTTTGGATCATTCCTGAGCTGCCCATGTGTCTCGTTTCTCCTATCGACACTTATAACCTACATAACAATGAAAACAACTGCGGAATTGCGAGTTAATTGTGGAAAGTGGCTACATTCTGTAGATAATAAACAAAACCTAGATCAGCACACACAATGATATAATTTGAAATTCACTCAAATGCACTCTTGAAATCAACATGCAACAAATTTTGATAGTTGATGAGGCACTGATAAATCTACTCATGTATAATTAGTACATGTAAGTCATTCCCATGCCTAGAGTTAACACCATATTTACACATATGAGCCAAAGGATGTAACAACTTAAAAGGGTCAAGAGTAAGCATACAAAAATTTTCATGCAAATAGTAACTGACCGGAATGGTGGAGAACATCAGTAAATCTACTAATACATAAGCATCTCATGTAATTCATTCAAACATTCTCATGGTGAAGAAATTTAATAAATCTTCTTATAGACAAATTGGAACTATCAAAGAGAATAAGAATCAACATACGAAACATCCACGCAAAAGTATTACACCAGGAAAGAAGAAGAATATCACTTGGAGAGCGGAGCACCACCAACCAACTATGAATCACCTACGATTCCCCATGAACCAAGGTTATTACCATGGATGAACTGCCTCCAATTGATCAATGCAATGGGTATTTAATGCCTTCTTTCATGATTTAGTTTCCATTAGCGACGTCCCACTTTTATCGATTCTTCCATTTGCGTAGGTATTTTTCTAGAAAATCTCATATTTATCTCCCACAAGTATTTTCCTCATAAAATATTTCATTTATCTCCAACAAAGCTTTTATGTTTTTTCCTTGATGGATATTTATCTCCAATCCATCCGATATATATTTATTTCCAATCCATCCAAGATCATCTAGAATCACACCTAGACGATTTGTCATGAAATATTTATATCTATCCCATTCCTCATTGGGATTTGGCAAGAATCTCATCTCTTGGTCTCATTTTTCCTAGTGATTCATTTATTAATTTATTTAATAACATATTTGTTTTTCCAATATTACATATCACACCTAGCTTTTCTCAGCTTAGGTTTACATAGTCTAACACACAACGGAAGGGCACTACATAATCCCCCCCTTAAATTTTACACCATCCTCGGTGTATCACTACATCGTGTCCTCATTCACAAGTAGCTGGTTTCTGAATCCACAACTCTCATGTCCTTTCCCTTTGATGCAAGTCTTCAGATGTATATCAGTTACAAGGAGTGCTCCCAGCATATCTCCAGCCATGGCTACATGTAACATTGTTTTACAATTTGAGAGAAAGCATAGATGCAGAATTTTAACTATGATCAATATGATAATTTGTTACTCAATACTACTAAAGAAGTCATTGATTGTTATTCATTTTATCTAAATAATGCATGTTATCTCCCTGCATTCTTACAAGCCTTTGTGCTCCTATCGAACACTTTATTTCTGCAGCTCCTCTGCATACAACGAATCAACTAGCATATTTTCATAACATATCATAATCAGGCCATTTTATATATAGTCATAACCACATATACTCATCATGATCATAAGTATTCTATACTGCAATTAACCATGGTTACTTATCCTTGAACCACTTCTTGATGTCCTTCTTCTGTGTTGCCTCCAGGTTAGTTGCCCTGTCATACATCTACCGGACGTCTTCATGCATATCTACACATAAGGTGTATTATACACACCGATATACATATCATGTTTCAGTCATGTAACACATGTATTCACACGGGTACCATATGTACTGCTTGTACATAGTACCATCTGTGCTACAACCCATTATACCCTTCTCATGGAATCATCTACATGACATAAGCTTTATCCACATGTTTTCCACTATGTTAGTATCATGCCAAACATTCCATAATCTATTTTTGGTAAATAGAAAAATTGTGCTTAATTTATAAGGAGTTTTCATGAGCATGATTCATTTTTGTAATCGAAGAAAGTTTTATGTCAATTGAAAATTATTTTCAAATTTCATGTGGTTGTAACACAATATCATCAATATAGTATTGTATTCATGCATATTTGCATCTTAATCATATCTTCTACTTAATGTTCTAAAGTAGACTATTAATTCATAAAATTTTTAAGTTTATTAATAATCAAATCATGCATCATCCTTAACTAATTCATCTCGTGTGATTTACTATTGCTATTTTCATGCCTCAACAACTTGTTGGCCATGCATAATTTACTATAGATATAATCTCATTTCTCCTTCGTGAGTTATACATGAAAATTTTACTCCTTCCAATCCTACACCCTTTTATTTGTAGGTTCTTATGATCTCAGGGTACTTACATGTTAACACCTCCTCTTTAACATTAAATCATCCTTATCAATTTTATGAATTCGTACATGGTTTATGTAACATTTCTTATGTTGTATTATTCAACCCAAATACATTATCAATGTAATCTAACATGAGAGCCTCCCAAAATTGCTTGGTACAAAATACGCATTTCATTTGGTATTATATCAATTTGTACCACTTAATTGGTCCATTGGTTCATAACATACAATTTCTGCTTCTTATTAATTAGCATGGCTTTTATATTGTTGTACTCAAGGATACTTATAGGTCCCACTATTCAAATCCAATGAAATATGCATATGTCATGGTATATAATAACCTGTTAATGTTACGTTCCCCTTAATCACACTTTCTTCCAACCAAAGAACAAATCACATCCCAAATGCATGGCATATAGATGCATTAACCAAAGGATTAAATTGAAAGAAAATTTGTACAATTACATAGCCTTATACTATAACATGTTCTCATAATATTAACACTATTTCATGGAATCCTTTACCATGGTATAATACTTAGGGTGGAACCCACTTATTTAACCCCCGACCTCTCATGAGGTATATAATTTCCATTTGGATTTTTACTTATGCACCAGTTACCTTACTAACATTTAACATTTGCTTCTTTATATAATCATCCCCTTAAGTATTAGGTGGGATTTTTATTTAGCCATGTCCTTTCATAGAAATTATACCATTTATAAGCTGGCCATAGTTTAATCTTTTCTTGGAATTAATTACCACATATTCTCTAATGAGCATGGTGAATTTCCTTTCTGGTTTTATCGTAGTCTAGTTTTATGAGAATTGTGATTCCTTCACTCATGAAGGAAACATATGTAAGTGTGCCACTCAAGTAATCATATCTTCCTCCTAGATGCATTACCTTTTATCAATCTTAAACATTGTGTTAATATGGTGACCATGCTTTCCCATGGTTATCTATTATTTATATACCCTGCTCTACATATTTGCAAGCATCACTTTTTTTTTCAAGGCTGAATTTTTACAACTTGTAATGATTTAAGTTCCTCATCTAGGAGGAAACACAATAAGGCACTTCATGGTAACCCTCCACTTAGCATTGTTTTATGCAACATAGCATATCATCAATTCTTCATGCAATATTTATATACCATAACCATGCTTATTTAAACAAAATCTATCATCATCATTTTTAAGTCACTTTCTAATTATGGCGTATAGTTTAAGCATGTAATAATGACTTAGTTGTAAGATTTTCCACATGACAGTAAGGACTAATATAAACATAATCATAATTTGTTCATGCATACTTTCCCTGCTTATTTTTGGCACCTACATCCCATGCACATATATGTTAAAATATAACCTCAAATTTAGTTAAAGCAACTAAAATCCCATACATGGAGGAAAAGGTCAAATTTCCACATTTTATACATATTTATAAACATCATTATTCAAACTTAATTTTTTTTCATGATGACCTATAATAGTAATAGATAAAAAAAATAAAAAAATTCCTCATTTATGAGAATCCTCCATAAAAATACTTATTAGCATGTTAACTCGCATATTACAAAGCCAATACAAGGCTTACAGTGAGTACATAACAGTGATAAGCCCTCACTCCATAACAATTTCTACATTAAATGCTATTACATAACGAATAACCATATTAAAGGAGTCTTGTCTCAATGCACAACTACCATTTGTGCACAACCTTTGGCATGATTAGAATTATCGACCATTATATCTTATGATCTGTGCTGCATCTACAAATTCTTATGCTATGAAAGTGGATGATGATCACTCCATCATCACACATACCACAATATCACAAACCCGCATGTTATGGCATTTATCTACACTATACTTATTTTTATAAGAGTTCCCCAAACTTTGATTGATTAACCACACATTCATTTTGAACCAGAGCATACCACTAATTAACTCGATCCCTTTACTCATTCTTTTTATGCACACACAAAAATTTCAAAATCTATTATCGAACTAACTAACTTTGTAATTCAAGCATACTTTTGTTATCGAACCTTCACATAGCTCACATATTTTCAAACTTAAACAATCATTTCCTATTTGTTGGATTTGTATATCCTTATTGAAATAATATTTCAATCTGTGCACAAAATTTCGAAACTTCAATCAATATTTTTGGCACACTTTATAATTAAATTTATTTTATTTAACCCCCAAATTTTCTTGCATGTGGTTCATCCCACCTTTTGTTTCCTTACAATAGTTATATTCAAAACATCGTTGCAACATTTGATACAACAGCTTTAGATCCTTTTAAGTTTTGTATCATAAGATTACCACAATAACTCTTACGTCAAGTTTCAACACCACAAAGGCTAACAACTCCATTGGCCCATATGGAAAAATAGTTATGTCATCCTTTGGTTTACAAGGTCAAATAAGGGAGATGATTCAAGGGATCGAATCAGAGTGTACTTGGCTACGAGAAAATTTATGAGGATACTGATTTTGTAATATCCTCCTAGAAATTTGGAACTTTGAGCATGCACGACCTCATTCACACTACTGAAAAGTCAAGACAAATATATGTTGGGCATAACCATTGACCCGAATGTTGAGAGTGTTAAAGAACACTGGAATCCTCAAGGCCAAAGTAATGAATTGACTTCAGAGGATGAATGGAAATAAACAATTATGCTACTATTAATCTAAGACTTGAAAATATCGTCTAAAGCAAACCATCCTTCAAATATTCGAGGGCCCAAAGTAATAATTTCATTAACTCATTATAAACAACCAAATTTGACTTGAAAACTTTCAAAATATTTACAAATATGCAATCGAAAAAGCACGAAAAGATCAGAATATCCAGAGATACCAAAAATATTTTCAATAGGTGTAGGTTCCAATCTGAATGAGTCCTCTGTAATTCTTACTTCTGGTGGTTAACACCTTCCTCTATTTAACACTTCTGAAGAAGGAAGAAACAACATGGTGCTTTCCCTAACAAATGTGGTAATGAACATGATTTTCTGGTTGACTATAAGCAATCCTATAGCCTGCAACATAATATAAAAAGATAGTACCCAAATTGAGAATCTCGTTAGATCAAAATAATTTTAAAATAATATTTACAAAATAGTTCATGCCTTAAACCTGATTTTGTAAAACTTTGTAACCTGCTTTGGAAACTAATTTATGTGTTAGTGGAAGCACAAAATTACCAACTATTTGAATAATTGGTTTTCTTGTTTAAGCTGACATCTATCCTATAATGGTAAATAAGGAAACGTAGTCAAAAGTTGATCATGAGGAATGAAAATATCACCATCGTTTGTGATTCGATATAGTAGGTCAAATTATATCAAAAACACTAGTCAAAAAGACCTCAAAGTCTAGAGTCTAATTCCCTATTATTTACACTAAGGCAGCTCACATGAATTTTTCACTGCTATCCTCAACTCAATTTTCTGAAATTTATAAGGGACCAGAATCTGATACACTGCTTCAAATGCTAATACACCAAGCCTCAAATTATAGATCTCGATGCACTGTTATTTACACGACATCTCATGAGATCTGTTCACCGCTATCCATAGCTAAATATGCAGAACATCATAAATAGTAGACAATCCAATCCACTGCCATGAACCCTAATCCACAATGCCTCAACTCTAGAGCCTGAGTCACTACTTGCTTTCAAAACAAAACCACCTGAAAATTATCCACAACTTAATTTTTAGAAAACCATATAAAAAACACAATTTGATCCACTCCCATTTTAACCATAAAACATGGCCTGGAAATGCCCAAACTGACATACATTCTACAATTTTCTAATTGCAAAAGAAATCACTACTTTCTACACAATGCGTGAGGATAAAAGCAGCATACCATACATTTTTGTGGGGAAGATAACATTTTATGGATTCGAATGAGAGAGATGATGAGGATAATCATCATCTCAACCTATCTTCTTCACCCAACGGATAGATTATTCCAGTCAATCAAGGAAACAACACTACTGCTTTTCTATGATCCCTTCCAGAACCCTTATCATTTACTTTGGTTTTTGCTTAATCCTTCCAAGGAAATAGTATTGTTAGCTTCATTGCCAACTTGCATGCGTCTAACTTGTGATAAGATACTCGAAATATGGATTACGATTGTTGTTGCTTTAACATCATCCTAAAGGCATGGTTGTACTACCAACTGAATCAGTGTACACACAATCCTTTCTAAATCGAATAGAATCATACTAATTTCTTGGACCTCACCTGCCGTGCTAAATATAATGTTTTTTTTGAAACCCCAAACTTACCTAACCATATAATTCACATAATAATTTAGACTCTAAAGTTTCTGTACTTCCAACAAATCAAATCATTTCATATTTTTGCATGTAATCATGCCATTACATATCTATCTCCTACATAATTCACGAATGAAAATGATATAAAAACATTGTTACCATTTTTTGTAGACACCCACGATAGATATTCTAGTAGATACATCCAAAAAGAATCTCACAACAACTATAATTGTTGTATTATTAGTGTAAGGGAAAACGCAAAATTTTATGTTCCTAATCAAGTTTAGTGCTCTAGGGGAGATTACTTCCTGCTTGTCATTGTATAAAAATTGCTATTCATACCACACTATTCATATTCTTATTAATTGAATGAAAATAGAAGCAGAATGTGGATTTTTAAGTTCAACGAATAAACTTGTACATCGGATCAGTTTTTCATCGTACTTCACAATTGGGATAGAGGAATCATATCATTTAGTCAACCAAACTCTTTGAGAACACACACCCCCCCCCAAGCATTTGTAAACCCTACACCAGCATTAATGAGACTTTTCTTTAAGCTTATTATAACCATCATGGCTAGGTATCATGATTATAATATTATAAGCATAGTCAAAAGATGTTATTGTTTAGAAACATGCAAAAATAGTTAACCTAGCCTCATTAGATGGCATTATTATGACAATTATGACATACATAACTAACTAGGTTAGCCTAATTAGTTTCAAGTCTTAAGACATGCATGGTACTATAACCTGATCCATTGACCATACACATAGAAATATTGTTCTGCAAGCATAAACATTTATCGAGTTATGAAACAACGCTAGAGAATCCTATCATTATAGGCATATTAGGTACCTTCGTCAACTTGATGATATTCAAGTTATATTCATTGGATATCTTACAAACCCAGATAAGTTTATTTCATAAGAAGAGTTAATACAAGTAGTTCCATTTATACTCACATACAACATCTAACATGAGTAGGAGGCTCCTTGGTCCAAGTATTAATAATTATATATTATGATTCCACTATTAACTCTGCACTTGAATGTAAAAGGAATCACGTGCATAAAGTACAATCATTCTCCTAAACATCATTATCCCAGATAAATCTACTCATATATAATTAGTACATGTAAGTCATTCGCATGCTTACAGATAACACCACATTTATACATATGAGCTAAACAATTTAACAACTTAAAAGGGTTAGAAGTAACCATACAACATTTTTCATACAAGTAGTAACTAACCAGAATGCTGGAGAACATCAGTAAATCTACTAGTACATACGCATCTCATGTAATTGATTCAAGCATTCTCATGGCAAAGAAACTTGAGGAATCTTCTTATAGACAAACTGGAACTAAGAGAGAGTAAGAATCAACATAAAAAACATCCATGCAAGAGTATTCAATTAGGAAAGAAGAAGAAGATCAATTGGAGAGAGGAGCACCACCACCCAACCATGAATCATCTCCTATTCCCCGCAAGTCGAGGTTGTTGCCATGGATCAACTGCCTCCAATTGATCAATACAATGGGTATTTAATACCCTCTTTCATGATTTAGTTTTCATTAGCAGCGTCCCGCTTTTATGGATTTTTCCATTTGCTTAGGTCTTTTTCCAGAAAAGCTTGTTTTTATCTCCCACGAGGCTTTTCCTCATAAAATCTTGAGTTTATCTCCCACAAAGTTTTTATGTTTTTTTCCTTGATGGACATTTATCTCCAATTCATCCAAGCTTATCTAGAATCATCTCTTGGTGTCTCGTTTTTCCAAGTGATTCATTTATTAATTTATTTAATAACATACTTGTTTTTACAATATTTCATATCACACCTGGTTTTTCTAAGCTTAGGTTTACATAGTCTAACACAAGGGAGGGTTGTTACACATGGCCGCCATTGCTTCCCGTCGATCTAGTTGCGACAAAGAAATTACCTAAACTATGTTTGTTGCAAAACTATGTTTGTTGCAAGTCGTCTTGCCAGTCTGATTGTTGTACAAATTATCTGTTGTTGCAAGCCATCTTCTACACAGGTCTATCTCCAACAGCGATAGTGTAGGTCACGGGTAGAAAGAGGAATCTTTCTAGAGGCTAGCTACTTCTTGCATACATATGTAAAAACAAGCACAGAAATCTGTAAAGCCCAAAAGAATTTACTAAATCCAATCTAGCTCAAATATAGCGAATAGATTTATACATAAACATAAATTTATTCACACAAAAACTCCACACAATAGGTCTCCTATTTATTTATAGAGGAATAAAATTCAAGGCTCTCTCACATTTTCCTGGCCCTCCCATGAATGAATCAGCCAGAATTGGTTCTAATACCATGTTAGAAAATAGAGAGAAAATAGAGAGTTATTAAACACACAACACCAAATATGGTATATCTTATTGATCTTACAAACATTACATATATAGGAGTACATGATACTTCTAGATCCAAGAATGGTGGATCTAGAGTACAAAAAATAGCTAGTACAACTATTCACCTAAGAACTTACATAATTACAACTCACTACAACTTGGAAGTCATGGAAGCATTACTTCCAAAACTAAGATTTACATTATTTACCATTTAGAATTTTGGCAATCTACAAAACAAATAAAAAGTAAGTATGAATTTTATTAAAACAAATTTTAAACTAAGGTTAAGATAAGATTATATTAATTTATTTTATTATGATTTTAAACTCTATTATTTAATAAATTATTTCAATTTAGATTTTTTTTAAAGTTATATAAAAATAGAAAATTCATTTATATTTCATTGAAATTAATTAAATACATTTATTGAAATATTGAAATAGAAATATAGCAAAATAACTAGTTCTTTATAATAGAGGTAAAGTTAAAATCGCATGCTTAAGAGATCAAATTTTGATAAGTGGTGGTATTTGGTCTCATATGTAAAATTAATGTTAAAAATTAATAAAAAGTATATAATTTTACTAGAGGTAATTTAGAAATGATGACAAAACTATTGGATTTTTGCAAATAGTATTTAGAGTAATATTTATCTTTTCATTTCCTGTAAGATTATTTGTGTTAGACGTAAAAATAAAATAGTAAATCCAATTAAATATAGTGAAAATAAAAGTTAATTGGGATTATTTGGATGGTTGGGTGGAATGGTTGTTATGTTTCCCACCTTATTCAAAACCTTAATAGCTAGATGATGAGTGATAATGCCTTGATAAATATTGTTGTGAGGCTAATTGCCTATAAATATTGTTGTGTTGACTTGGAGCCTTGTAAATTTTAAAGTTATCTTCCCCACCTTATGTCAAACCTTACTAGCTACATGATGAACTATAATGCCTAATAAATATTGTTGTGAGGATGATTGCCTATATATATTATTGTGCTAACTTAGAGCCTCGTGACCTTTAAAGTGAAGATACTAGTTAGCTGACCTAATATTAGCTACTGTGTTATACCATAGAGAAGTGATTATTAATTTTTGAATATATAATATATATATATATATAAAATATAAAATAAAAGGAAAAACTAAAATATATGAAAAATAAAAAAAATACTGCTTACTATATTTTAAAGTAATAATAATAAATTGACTTTTATTTATAAAATCACTAAAATAACCCATATTAATTAGTAATTATTATAATTTAAAAAACTAATTATTAATTAAAATCATAATTATAATCGTTACAATATTTGTCATGATTATCAAATTTAAAACATTTGTAAAATAAGATAAACCGTGCGAAATACTTCCGCATGGGCAGAGAATGCATATGTAAAGCCACTTCCTAGTTTAATGTATATGCTTTTTAAGGACGGCCAAATTCGTAGCGCAGTGTAGAAAAAGCAAAGATAACGACTATATTCAAATTTACTTTCCCTCCCATTGAGATGGTAATGACACGTCATTGTTTTCTTATGATGTCAGAAAATATTCCACTACTATATGGGACCACCACTTAGCACGAGGAGGATCTGAGGGACCACTATCCGTCAATGTTTTGTTATGATTGTCAGAAAATATTCCAACCGTCTATGGGATCACGAGTCTTTGGGACCACTGTCAGCTTCACCTATCAGCGCTTCATTGGTTTTCAAGATGACATGGATGTGAAGAGAATTAAATCATATCTTTCTTTCATTGGAGGAATGGTAAAGCTTTGATTATCACCGGTAATAACCATATTTTCACGTGGAGAGAGGAAACGCTGTCATTGTCAAACTTTTTCGTGTCACATTATTAAATTTTTTTGTGTAACGTTGGGTATGCGCATTTATTGAATCGCTAAAAGACGATTTCAAGGATACAAAGTTATAGATATATTGTTGGTGTTTAACGTTTTAATTGAAGAACAGGAGTGATAATAAAATTATATTAACGGTGACATTTTTACATACCCTTTAGTTATAAATTTTTAAAATAAAAAGTTCATTATCAGGTTAAATTAATTATGTTTTAAAAGAATTAATACCATTTAAAAAAAAAAATATTGTTAAAATATTAATTTATTTTATTTTCCTAAAATATAATTATTTTCTTTTAATTTATTTATTAATTTTTTCAAAATATATATTGTTTAATTTATTTATTTTGGTATTTAATGTATATTTATTATTTTTTAATAAATCTATATTTTAATACAAAAATAAAAATAACGAGAATATATTTTTTAAATTATTTTTTCTAATTTACATATAAATATTTATATTTTCCATGTATATTAAATAGTAACAATGTTATATATACATCCTAGTAAGGACATCTCATTGGTGATCTTCTGTTATGAAGTATTACGTAAATCATGAGATTCAAGGTTCAAATCCCCCTGTGGGTCAAGGCAACAAAGAAATAGTATTATATATGACTTTAAAAAGTGATACACTAGAGTCATGAGACTCAAAGTTCAAATCCCCCTATGGTTCAAGCCAACAAAGAAATAGTATTATATATCGCTTTTAAAAAGTGATATTCTAGTATATAGTTTGAGCAGATCTAAAGGTTAAGAGCATGCCACAAGTTCAAATCCCAAGGTATAATGGGTATCAATATGTAACATAATCCAACAGCAATGGGTATTAAAAGTGTGAAGTAAGTAGTGATGCATGTGGTCTTGATATTCGCATCAAGGAAGTATAGTCAGTTCGGGAGATCTAGGCAATGTCTTCAACAACCATGAAATTCACTGAACAACAAATAAATTTCTTCGAGGAGAGTATGACCCAAGCAAAGACCAAATGCTACAAGTGCAACTACTATAAGATGATAGTCATTGATTTTGAATCGTCAAGTGAAATGGAAACACGAGGGCTTCACTCAATGAACCTCTAACATATCATGTGCGTTCATAGCATACTAAACAATACCCCTAATTTGACTACATTGAAGAATATATCTAAAAATCACATTATTTAACCACCTACTAATACAAATCCAACACACCTTCCCAATTTAAAGGACACCTACTTTCACTAGATATTGTAGGTATCCACTGTTCATTAACATTTTTTATACCCCTTTATATTTTGTCATTAACTTTGAGCTCCATTTTTTATACCTGCTAATATAAAAACCCTTTACCCCCTATATATCCCCCAATATATTATGTCATTTTTCCCTCAACCCCAATATGAATGCATGTGGTATGGTATTTCTCCCCTAGTGAAGCCCCTCTGAATGGAAAAAAGAGAGTTGTTGGCATTTATTAAATACTAATGGAAAACAAATTTATAAACAAACAAAAATATGAGTAGCATGTTTCCCACATAGAATGTTTAGAGTAGTAAAATAAAAAATTTCCATGCATCTATCACCTTGATTCATGAATGGGGAATGAAATGTAGAGGTGCACCACCAGAACTAGCTAAGAAGATGAGGCAAGATGGTGAGTTGGATAATGTGAAGGTTAGAAAGTTCATGTAGAATAACAAACAACTTGACACATTTATAACCAGTATCATATCCTCTTATGCAGGATTATGCAACAATGTGGATTCCTTGGTAAAAATTCACAAGATTCCCTCAATTAGTACATTCATAGAGGGTAAGGGTAGAAACACGGTTAGGAAAGAAGCTACATAATACTTGGACCAAATTAAGTAGATCGCCACTACAGCAGAGACATACTTTGCAAAATTACATTGGTGGCCCTACTAAGACCAACACTATGTTTTTCTTGTTGAAGAAGGAAACTCAAACTTGTTCCAAAACTTCCTAGCAAGATGCGATGGAAGCTAGAGTCCACTTTTAGTCTAATATTCTCACAAAGTTTGAGGAGATCACCACACAATACAAAGCTTGTCATCATTATGTTACTGAAAATATTCAAGTTGAAGTTGTTAAGCTAGAGTTTCCTCAAACTCAAGCTTAATGTCTATTTGTCTTATTAGGCTTGTTTTATTAGGCTCCACCAATTTTTGTCTCATATGATTTTTGTATTTTCTTATTTTATAATAATGTAAATGGAATTTTGAATAATCTAATGTGGATTGTGAAAATTCATTAGTCAATAAAATACAAAAGAAGTCAAAGAATCATGAGGGAAGTCCAAAGGTCACAAAGGGAGATGATAAGTCATCTCATTTGTTATAAATGAGCCCTCATAACTCAAGCAAAGGGCTTGGAAACAAGGAGGCCTGGAGACATAGATTTTGAAGCCTTAGAATCTCTTATGTAGCATAAGAAGAGTATAATTCTTTGGAGAGAAGCGAGTGTTGGCTTTAGTTTCCACTATTGGGGCTACTGCCACATCAGTGTAATTGGATGCTTCGAAATTTCACTTTCTTATTGAGAATATCTCAAAGCCAGAACGTCTTCATGCATAGGTCATGAATGTTATAAGACCATTATTTATATATTTGTAGTATATGTGGTTTCACTTATGCTAATGTTAATGAACTATTTCGTTAACCTTTGTATGTATCTCATTGAATACGTGTCGCTATATTGTAATGCTCATTGTTATCTTCTGAACTATTTTGAAGATTAACTAACGGTTCTTGTGTGCATATTTAAAGATATGTAATATTACTTTCCTTTAAGGAATCACCTTTTCCTCCCTTTTATGTGAATGGATATTTGAAACATTACAATTAATATCGCATAAAGTCAATACAATTCTAATTGCCGAAGTCATGCATACTTAATCTTATGGGTTTGTTGCAATGAACACCTACCTCTAAAACCACCACTTTTGGCAATCACTCGTATCCAATTTGGGGATCCTACTCCAAACATTGTGGGTTCTATTTGGAACTTCACACCGAGGAGCCCCCCTTCCCTATTGGCAACTTCCAACACCATCAACAGGTTTTTAACACAGGCTAGATGACAGGTCGAGCCCGTGAAGTTTGTTTGCACCTTTTTATCCTAAATGGCTACTTCCCATATGTTAACCCAAGCATGTTTTTCTAGAGTTGCAAAGTAGATAGTTCCTATGGATATTATTCATGAATTGTCGAATTTAAAATTTGATCGAAGGGGTGAAATAACCATCCTTGAGCACACCTCTCACTTTCTTTAATTTTTTGATTCTCACAAAGTTGATCGTGAGGATGCTCCTTGTAAGTTGTTCACTTTCACATTCAAAGCATGCATTATGCAATGGCGTTACACTTTTCCAACCACCTCTATTCATTCTTTCGAGCAACTTGTCAAAGAGTTGTATCTAGCCTTCGACATGTATAATTATGAATATGTTTATAAGAAGATTATCTCTCTTGAAATGAAATATGATGAATCTATTGAATATTTTCATGATCAATTTATTCACTTTTGTTATGAATTTTAGGACGATGGTATTGATTGGAATTTTATGAAGGCGAAAATTAAGTATCTTGTTCAAATTTCTTTGAATCCACCTGATCTTGAATCCCTTTCAAGTCTCCCAACATTCCTAGGCTATGGATCTCCCAAAAATGTAAAAGAAGGGATTGTTATTCCGTGTGACTCTTTGATTTCTTTTGATTCTTCATTAAACCAAGAAGCTTCATATACTCAGAGTGAGGTTGTAGAACATGAAAATATAACTTCTAATTTGTCACCAACATCTCCCATTCAATATTTGAATGCAGATTTCAAATCAAATTTAGTCAAGGACATTCTTTCTCCATCGGTTGTTTCTCATGATCCTCCTATGTCACATGAACTTGTTATTACAATTTCTTCCACTTATCAAGAGGGCCTAGTTTTCAATGGAGTCAGTGGAGACCAAACAATTTTTTATATCTTTTGGGATGATTATGTACGAGATTTTGATTTAGAACAAGATTCAAAGATAAAAGATGATCACTCACTCTCTCCTTTACTTCACTTTCATTTTGTTGACTTGTTTAATGTGCCTATCAAATCTATATCATATTCTCATCAATCATCCTCTTAGATGATAATTATAATTGCAGTTAGGAATGGTGGAATGTTGTTTCTACATCAATGGAAGGTGAGGAAGGATTCTCTTTTCATAATCTGTCTCATTCCTCATCATATCAAAATCAAGAAACAAAGAATGTAGTCTCATGTTTTTCATCTACCCCTATTTATGATTCATCTTGTCATAAGGATTCCTTTCTCTTGAATTAAAATTCAGAATTTCTTCATGATTTATTCATGTTTTCATTGATTTATCTAGTGGTGATATTGTGTCTTCAAATATATATTATTCTAAGCCACCAAAATTAGATGATCCATCTGCAGATATCTTGGAATTGTGTCAAGATGATGAGACACTTTGACATATGATGATGGTTATGTCAGGATCTCACATTCTTGATGGTTATTCCAAGCATGATCATATCGGTTTTATTTCCATGGAAAATCCTCATGAGGTGATCACAAAGGTTGAAAATGGACCTATGTTTCAAGCTTGAGATCCTTCATCTTCATATACAGATCCTATAGCTCAATGGTTGGAGGAATCATACTTGGCAAAACCCTATGCTAAGAAAAAGTTCTTATCTTTCCTTATTTTTTCGAAGCCTAAAAATTTGAATGCATGTTTTGATGGGACAATTCATTGTAATGTGTGTGCACACCATGATGCATTAGTAGATTATTTATAACATGCCTTCTTATTGTTCTTTGTTTCTTACGTTATGTGCCTTTAGATTCTTGAACATGCCATGTTACATATTTTTTTTCATGTGCTTCTCTTGATGATCTTTATTGTAAGTAGTTCCCTCGCCGATATAGGTCGGGTAATGCTTCGTCGGTTGCACTGGAAGTTTCCTTTTACGTAAGCCTCACCTATACCCTGTTATATTAGGAGTAGGTTTACATTTATTTTGTTTGTTCTTTCCATTTTTCATTTTGTCTTCTATTTCGTACTTTATTTTCCTTCCATCATAATAAGAATTGCATGAAGTTGTGTTCATATTTTGGAATGAGCATGGTAGAGTTCAAGAGGACATTGTACAACTGTCAATGTTTCACTTTCTATCTATTCCTTCTCTTTGGATGGGCCTTGTATCTTTTATTCGATGATGCTTGGATGTAAAATACATTCTTCCTCAAAGAAAAACCTTAGTGGAATTGAGATGCTTGAATCTTTAACTAGCACCCTCTTCTTGAATTGGTTATTACGTTTGATCAGTTTTATTTGGTAAGCTTATTCAAGTAGAGTAAAGATGGATGTAAACTGAAACAAGTGTGTTGTATTTTCAAAGGTGTATATATATATCCTTCTCTGAAGGAGTAACCTCTTCTTATCTCAATAGCTAAGATCCCTGCCCCATGAAATAATAAGTGTCTAAGCACAAATCTATAAATAAATAAATAAAGCGTTAACTAAAATAAAGGTTTCCTACGTAGGGATGTGAATCAAGCAACTTTGCCAATGTATTGGTCAAGCTCACTGGCAGCGAAGAATTGTTTGTGTTCCTGTAGTTACTCTATCAGGGTATCTTCCAAACATATTGGCAGCAGAGTAATACCAAATATGTAAACTAATACTATGACATCCTTTTCACTTGCATATATATACACTCCTTGTCCCCAACCAACATAACTAAGTTTCACTTTATTTTGTCAGTGTGTCATCGATGAAGAGAATGAAGGAACTATGTCTTCAACTCAGGTTAAGTAAAGATGCTATGGTAATCAATGACATGAATAATACTTCTTTAAGAGCTAGAATTGGCTTATATATTTAGACCCATAAAAAGTGTTAGAGTTCTACTGGTATGTTGCCAAGTGTTCTTGTTACTACGACCCCCCTCCAATATTTTTCCTACGCTTCTATTCTAGAGCCTACCTTCTGTGGATAAGAACTTATCTTTCACTATCATCGATTATTCCTTTTGATTGTCAAGTTTTCTTATCACTTATCCATGCATGCATTGTTTTTTATGACTTCATTAGGTTATCTTGATAATCAATAAGTCTTTTCAATGACAACTAAACATCTTCCAAACACAAGTCAATTTCTGTCGTGATCCTACACCAACTCCAGGTCTTAAGTCTTAGAACTATGCAATTCCTTGTCTCTGAATATTGTGCAATTCTTTGAGATTTCCAACTATGCAATGTCTTCATGATGAAAATTATGCAGCCCTGAAGACTAGTAGATAGTAACCCTGTAAACTATGCAATATCTCTTTCAGAGTCAAAACTATACATCTCACTAAGCTATGGACTACGTAATCCCATGTTCCTAGGAATCATGCAGTCACCTCTGCCAATGAGACTTCGCAATTTCTCAGAGTAAGAAAATGTGCATCCCTAGAAAACAGGAAATGAAAAATCAGTTCTTGACATGTGGCATAATGTTTCTTTTTCGAACTAAACAACATGTGTCATTGGTTTATTGATTTTAGGCATGTCTATCAGAAACCCTAAGCCTAGCCCTATCGGGAGAAACCTATAAAATAGAGGCTAGTAAAACTCATTTTCACACTTTAATTTGGAGCTCTAGGCTTCCTCATGAGATCAAGGAGATTTCGACTTGGTTTGCAATGCTTTTCCGGGTAAGTATCTCATGTGTAATTTTTTGCTTATTGTTTTGTCACTTTTGCTTCTATGCGTGTTATTTTTCCCATTTATTTTCATGGTAGATGATTTTTATATTAATATTAGCTTGCATAAATGTTTTTCGGTCCATTTTTCAATTTTTTCAAGTCTCAAATCACCTTCTTGGTTGTTTCCTACCAGTAGTTTCCGTTGTTGGAACTTTTTATGCATGCTTGTCTTTCCTTTTGCATGAATGATTTTTGGCCAGGTTATTCACTAATATAATCTATCCTAAGTCTGACTTATGCTTTATCCTATCCCAGCTTCAAATATCAATTTTTTTTCTCTCTCTCTCCTTCACAAAATTGTACAATCCTCACTAGTTTTTTCCCACACTCAATTGTCATTTCACATCCTCAAGCATGAAGCATTCTCCTTAACCTATGATAATGTGTAATATGCATTGACTAGCTTACCCATATTCACATTACTTAGTCCCAGGCCTCATCCTTTAGCCTTAGCCACTGATATCGTGGATTGTGTAACCTGTTCTCTCTCTTTCCCAGCTAAGACTGCACATTGCATAGTTTCAAGACTCAAGCTCATCTCTTGACTGCTAGAACTACATAGTATATATTCTAATTGTGCACTAGTTAATCGCAGTCCTAATTCTACCTCCTAGAGCCCAACAACTAGACAATCCATCTCCTTGATGAGTGACTTTTTGCTTTATGTTTGACTAATGGAATGATCTACTTGATCTAACTTGTTTTCCATGACTCCCTCTTTTGTTACAGGTATTTCAAGTTTTTAGATCATCTCTTCTCCACTAGCATCCATCATCATGCCTCCTAAGATAGCAACCTCAAAAGAGACAACAGAGAAAAATACTAACGAGGTGGTTGAGATTCGTCAAGTTACCATGCTTATTATTTCTAATACTTAGCTCATTATTGAAAAGGACTTTGAGATCACTTGGAACATAGTTAAATATGCTTTTATAGCTAAAGAATACAAATCAGGTCTAGAAGATAGAAAGGTATATATCATTATCCAACGATCATCTTTCCACAAGGAAGAATGAAAGTTCCCAATTCTTCCTTGTGAAAATATTATCAAGTGCATCCTACATGGCCTATATACTAAGAGCATGCTACTCAATAGTGTTAGTGGACATCATCTTGCTTCCAATACAGATCAATATTTTAAATGGATGTATGATTTACCTAATCCTAAGCAATATATGGATCCACACTTCTATGTTATTACAAACTATTTGACCACCAACAATGTGATCAAGAATTGGATGAAAGAGGGAGAAAAGTTTTTCCAGACATACAACAATACTTATAAAACTAAATCTCTCAAGACAATGTTCCAATATTTGATTATATTATGCTGTCGGATTTATATACAAAAGGATATTGAGTCCTTTCTTGAAGGATGGGTGTACATGTTGTATCAGATTGTCACTAAGGGGAATATATTTAATTGGTCTGACCTTTTGGCCCAATAGCTTAGATTCAATGCAAACATGCCGAAGAATCCTCCCAATGGTAAGTAAGGAAAGTCCTATACGTTTGGCTATATATTGGATGGTATATGTGCCTAGAATTATTTTCTTGGTAAGAGATGGAATTGGACACTTGGAGAACCTCTTGTACATATCTATTAAAAACTACTAGCAGAGTGCAGTCACAAAGGAGTTATTGGAAATTTGGATGATCATTTCTTCATTATATTGTATCGGCTGATCTTTGAAGAAGAACCTCCTTGAATGTCTCAAGAGGTGATGAATTCAATATCAAAAGTTGTTGATTGGTTCACCTTGCTAAATGGAACTTATCTCTAAGTGTTAAGTGGTTAAAGGCATTTTCGTTTATTACTGAGGTATGCCACATATCATTTGTCATGTAAGAAGTTGTGTATCATATTTCCACATGGTTGTCACTAGTACTGCAAACGAAGAAGAAAACACCTTAGCCCACCATTTTTCTACAAGTGGGATCTTACATAATCATGAACCTATGGTTGCATAATATAAAGTCACAAAATTGGAGAATTTAGTTTTGACACTATATATTACCATTAGTATTATCCTAAGGGAATTTGCAAGCAACATTGTGCCAAGCTACATTTTTCTTGTCCATGTGTGAATATTATCGGGCGAGAGGAGGAAAAGATCAAGAAATGTTAAAGTGCATCTACGCCCTGCACACTAGGTGAAAATTCAGACCTTTTGCATGCATCTTCGATGCAAAACATCACTCTGGAATAAATCAAATCAAAATAGCCCAACTGAGTGAGGATTAAATATAAAATTAAGGTTTCTCACAATCTAGAAGAGCAACAAAGACACAAATTTAAAGAAAACACATCTATCTTAAGAGTGGATATGAAAATAGTGAGAAATAGGAAGCGACAACAAAAAGAGCATAAGAGAAATGAAGAACAAGAGTAGAAGATGTAGGAAGAAGAGGAAAGGAAGAAGTAAAAACAAGAAAAGGAAGAACAAGAAGAAATGCAGATGTAGTAAGAAGGATTGAAAAAGAAAGAGGAAGAAGAAGCAATGCTTAAGCAAGTAGAAGAAGAAAAAAATATCAACTAGAAGAAAAAAACAAATAACATCAAGATCAAGAACATGCCCAGGTGATTCAAGAGCTTATAGTTGTTCAAGATATAGAGGTAAAACAGGGGCAACAAAAACAAGATATTGATCTCATTCCCAGCAAAATCAGATCATCATTTAGTCTCTTCCTCCTTCAAAAGATGGTAAATCTACAGGTGATGAAGGGGAAATTGCTCCTTTAGATGATAGTCCATTCATGGATATTTGCAGCTTGACTTTTGATGAGCTTCAAAGAATGATACTCCAAGCGAGAAAGAAATATTTCCATGATGGCCTCACACATAATGGTTTCGTCAATACAAAGAGGGTGATTGTAACAGACACTAGGAAGAATCACTAAATAAACGCAACAACGAATTTAGACTTTGTAGGAGCTGAAAATTCTAATACATATTATTTTATAGTAGAGAACAAACAACTAGAAAAGTACTTGACAGCTGCAAGACTGTTAAGTCCCTATACTACTAGTGTAACCCCTTATTTTTATTAGTACAATGCCCTTATTATATTGTTGTGCCCATGTAGTCCCCATATTATTATTATTGTGCCCCGTAGAAGCTCATTATTGTTATTATTCTGTTGTTACATTATTATTGTTATGTTGGCTTTGATTATGTTATGACCCCTTAGACTCGTATATATAGAAAGGAGGTTTTTTCATTTGTATCATCGAAGAATTGTTCATTTGTGTAATGTAAAGGAGGTTTCCCCCTCAAAGAGGCTGAATTCTATGGAATTGATCTATCTTTTCTATCTTTTTGTGAGCTGGTTTCATAACAAAGATAATATGTAGAGAAACTCCAAGAAGAGAGTCAGAAGTCTTCCACATAGTTCTATTTGAAGGAATTTCAGGAATCCATATTTAGCAAGGTTAAGGTATTGGTAGACACTATGATGAATATTTATGATGAGTTGGTCACCTTGCATAAGGAAGTTGTTCCCTGGCACGACATGCAAAAGAAATCATGATATAATTTAAAATCTCTAAAAGTTTTCCATGTAGCTATCATTGTGATTCATGAGAGGGGAATGAAATATAGAGGTACAACATTGTAACTGGATAAGAAGATAAGGAAGCAAGTTGAGTTGGAAAAGGTGGAGTTCAAATTCTCATGCATAATAACAAATAAATCAGTGCATTTATAACTAGTATACTATCCTCTTATGCATGATTTTACAACAATGTGGATGCCTTAGTGAAAACTCACAAGATTCCCTCAGTTGGCACATTCACAGAGGAAACACATGTAGGCAAGAAGTTGCAGAATACTTTGACTAGCTTAAGCAGATCCCCACCAGGGCAGACTTGGATATTTAAAAGCATACTATGTAAAAGTACATTAGTGGCCCTGCTAAGATCAACGCTAGGTTTTTTTTAAGAAGGAAACTCAAACTAGTTCCAAAATTGTCTACCCAAATACGATGGAAGCTAGAGCCTTCTTTCACCCTAACATTATTGTAAAGTTAGAGGAGATCATTGCACAATACAAAGCTTGGAATCACTATGTAACAAAATATCTTCAAGTTGAATTTGTTGAGCTAAAGTTTCCTTAAACCAAAATTTAATGTATATTTCATCTTACTAGGATATACCCGTTTGTGTCTCATATGGGTTTTTCATTTTTGTACTTTGAAATAAATGTAAATGGAAGTCAAAATAATTTAATGTGGAATATGGAAGTAATTAGTCAATAAAAAAATAAGATGTAAAAGAGTCACGAGGGAAGTCCAAAGGTCACAAAGGGGGATGAAGAGTCGTCTCATTTGTTATGAATAATCCCTCATAACACAAGAAAATGGATTAACCAAAGAGGCTTGGAGTCATATTTTGAAGCCTTGGATTCTCTTGTGTAGCATAGGAAGAGTATCATTCTTTCTAGAGAAGCAGGTGTTGGCTTCATGTTCTACTATTAGTGCTAGTGCTACATCAATGTAATTGTATGCATGGGACTTTCAATTTCTTAATCAAAAGCTCTCAGAGCCACCATGTATTCATGCATATGTCATGAATGTTGTAAGACTATTCTTTATATATTTATGATATATGTGGTTTCACTTACGCTAACGTTAATGAACAAATTTTTTAACCTCAATATGTATCTCATTGAATGTGTGTTGATATATTATTATGTTCATTGTTATCTTGTGAACTATTTTGTAGGTTAACTAACGATGCTTGTGTGCCTCTTTTAAGATATGTACTACTAATTTATTTTAAGGGGATCACATTTCCCACCCATTTATTTGAATGAAAATTTAATACATTACACTTGATAGTAGATAAATTCATACACTTGTTGTCATCAAAGTCATGCATACTTCATCTTATGTGTTTCTTGTATCCAAAGACTACCGTTAAAATGACACTTTTGGCAACCGGTCATTTCCCGATTGGGGCTCCTACTCTAAACTGTGTGGGCTCTAATTGGGAATTCAAACCAGGGTTTCCTCATTCCCTTTTGGTGGGCTTCCAACACTGCGAATAGGAAGTTATATAAATAGGTAGAGAAATAATTTAGCAAAATAGTCCTTTTATTTCTTAGTTATACCCTACAATGATAGAGTAGACTATTTATAATTTACAATATTACGAGTTTCTTTGAAAAATGTATTCAATATACATCCAAGTTTTTAATTTCTCTTCTTGTCCCATCAAAATTTATTCCAACATCATCCACCAAAAAGAGGTGTGTGATGTCATATGTGGTTCCAATGATTATTGCTTTGAAAGAACCATTTTTTGAAGCCTCATTTATTAACTTAGTTAGAAATTTAGAAATTAAAAATAATATAAAAATCATTCAAGGGAACCCTTATGTAATACCCCTCCCTAGTCAAGGCCCTCAGTGTGTCAATTGATTATGATCCAAAGATAGTGAAGTAATATAGATCATCACCCAAATAAAAAACATAAGTGTATAAGAATAAGTCTAGGGTAAATCAAGATTACAATATCATATTATTTCGAAGGTCCATCGTAATCACCATTTAACTTTGATCTGTAACCTTGATTGATTAAATATTTTCTTATGTGATCCCAATTGTCTTGTGGATTTCCATTCCCTCTAAAAATCAAACTATTCACCATAAATTTGCTTTGAGAAAACACCTTTCACTCTTTTTTCAATAAGTGTTGAGATAATTTTATATATGGAGTTGTATAAGGATATTGGCTTTATTTTTCAAAGGTTGTTTGTGTGTCCCTTTTAGGATTCAATTTTATAAAAGTAGTGTTATAATATCTTATGGTTTAAGTAATTTTCTAAGAAATGAAAACATCCTAAAAAGAATTATATAGGAAGGATGTGTGGGCATATTCTCCTTTTAAAATATCTATAAAGTTTCTTGTAATTTTTCTTTTAGAACCTCTTTTTCTGTCTTATTTACAAGTCTAGGAAATGATTTGGATAACCATACTACTTAGATAATTACAAAAACCCTAGGGTGCCTACAAGAAATTGACTCCTTTGAGAACATCTTGCGAAGCTATCATTTCCTTTCTATTTTCCAAAATGAGTTCATGTTGTTCCCATTATTACACATCTAAGAAAAAATCGGTATTGTCATCATTGTGGTTCTATCCATATGGTCCTATTCTTAAGCATATTTTATTTTTTCTCTAATATCATGCTCTTATCCTTTTTCTTCCATAAGCTTTACACTCAATTTTTTATCCTTGTTCAAATTTCCACAGCCATCTATTACTATTGTAAAGCCTTTTTCAAGACTACATCCATTCCACTTATTTTAATAATCTATCACTTTGTTTACTTTTATCTCCTTCCCATTAAGTAGTTGTCTTTTCTTTTCTATTTTAAAATTTTAATTGAAATTAAATGAATGAAAATTCTCTTAAATATTGATTATAGGTTTCCAATAATCTTCAATTGTGATTGCAAATTCTTTCATATTCAATAATTGAAAATTCAATTTGAATATGTTAGATGTTTATATTACATTAAGATTACTTTCAAGCTTAGGTCAATCCTAGATTGGAAATTCTAATTATCATTAGTTTCCTATTCCTCTAGGTGGGAATTAGATTTGTAGATTCATATTTAATGTACAGGGAAATTTGCTTCTTCTAAATTTCTTATAAAGTAACTTATATAATAATTATCTTGTGCTCTTAATTCCTCGTAGAAAACATTTTAGGACTTTTATCATCATAAATATTTTTTTTGAAATCTTTTATAATACTCCATGTAAAAACCCTGGATCATGGTGCCCTCTCAAATTACTATGCCTGTCATGCCTCCTATGCCGACTTAATCTAGATCATTAATGAACGAGGTTAGGTGGTGATAGTGTTGATTCAACCTTGTAGATCAAATTTGATGTAGAGGGGAAGTTGGTGGATGGACAAGGACTGGACATAAATACCTTACTTGGGACATGTATTCAAATATTATTATTAAGAGGGACATTCATTCCCACATTCAAATTGTTCTGTAGGTGGTTGGCCTCTATTGCATTTGCAAAGTAGTGAAGGCTGCGGGACTTGGCCCTAAGGGCGGATATTTTTCTTACCTAATCTTTATATTCTCTTAATGAGGATGTGCTAGGAGAGGAGGGAAAAGGAGAGGCCACCAACCTCCCCCACAATGGCACGGTCAAGGATTGGAACGATTTGATGAAAATTTTCCACAACATATTAGACACTTGATCACATTTTTGGAAGCCTAAGAGCTTAGGAACACTAGCAATGGTCATTAGGAATTTGAGAACTTGATTTCTTGTTAGAGGGATTAGGAATAGGTCATGTGTGTCAGGGAAAGAAGAATTGTGGACATATATCTCCATCTAGTACAAGATTGATCTACTTTAAGGGTCGTGTTATGTGCTTGAGGAATTCAATGCCCTCCTCGACCCCCTCCTCTAACTTCCTCCAACTCGCCATACAAATCAGATAATGCAAACTTGAGTTGTCAAGTTACCAAGTCTATGGGCTCTAAACATGTGGGGTTTCAAAAAAAGAAGGAAAAGGAACCATGTTGTCCGAGCACTTTCAACCATGTGGAAAAGGAGCAAACTTGCTCCAACAAGATAGTTTTTGCAAGCAATCCCACAGGTGACCCCCATGCTTACAAGAAGGCTATGATGACCCCTTCAAGTAAGTGTTACCAGGATTTCTATCAATATCAAAGAAAGGCATTCTCGCGATGTTTCTTACGACCTTTTATTATCATTGCCCACTCATTTTCTACTACTCTTGTTTTTACTATGGTTCTATCATGTCAAAAGTTGCTCTTAGGACTCTCAGGGAGACAAATTAGTTTCTCACTTAAAGGTAGATAGTTAGGCTTGCTTCAGGGTAGGAATGTTTTTGTAGAACACATCTGAGGGACATGTTAATGTTTATCCATACATATACACTGTGTAAACTTTTGATAATCTAATGAAATTTTGACTACTTAAGAAAAAAAATCATTTACAAATAATTATCATATATATAATATACAAATCTCTTTTCTAAAAAAATAACCCTACACCAAATCTTAATAAAAAAAAATACATATTATTTTTCATAATTTACAATATCTTATTTTTTTTAAGAGATAAATCGATTTAATACTCAATCAAATTTTATAAATTACACGACTAAAATTTATATTTATATGGTAAAAAAAATTGTACACAATGTAACCATAAGAAAAGAATAATAGGATGCCTTAAAAAGAAAAGCGAACGAAAATACAAACTTTCTATCCTGCTGAAATATACCTATTTATAACTGTGTATTCTATGATACCGACACCTATCTATAATGATATCATGAAATTTGATACTTTAACAATCCGCTTTACTTTTGGATTTTGCTACTCTCGGAATCCACACATACAAGTTTCGTTCCAAATAAATATTAAATAGAATAAGATAACATATATCTTTTTATTAGCGAGCCCACACATATATATATATATAATATGCAATCCATTTCCTTCTCTCCCATGCATACCAAAGTTCCATTAACTTGCACTTAATAAAACTGTAAAATATATTTGAGCCGAAGTGGTTTAAAATGTATCCGTGGTTACATTCAGCTCGCACCTTTGTAGCATCGTCACCATCTGGAACAACAATACTCTTTCAGGGAACAAGATGCCCCCAACGAAAGAATTTATTCGTTAATTGTATACTAAATAAATGATGAAAGAATTATAATGTTAAGCACGTGTGCAGTTAATGTAGTTCAGTTAACCAGAGCGCAGCGTCGCGTGAGCTGCCCTTCATTTCCAGTAATGTCGCCAATCCTGCCCATCTTGCATCGATCTTGAAAAGTCAAAGAAGAAGAAGTCGAACGGTGGTAATTGCAGTGAATATAATGAAATGGAAGAACTATGTCGAGGTACCGCTGTAATGTAGTAAAATAAAAGGCGCAGCGGGCCGAAGATAAAGTGGGAAGAACTGCCTCGAGGAGCCCCTGTACTAAAATAAAAGGCGCAGTGGGCCGAATATAAAGTGGGAAGAACTACCTCGAGGAGCCCCTGTACTAAAATAAAAGGCGCAGTGGGCCGAATATAAAGTGGGAAGAACTACCTCGAGGCGGCCCTGCAATAAAATAGAAGGCGCAGCGGGCAGAACATAAGGTTTCGCTTCACTAGTTTCGTTTTACTCGATGTTTACCTAACGACGAAGGCCAGCAGTTTCCTTGTCGAGTTTCCATGACGTAATTCATATATTGGACGGAGCCATAATTCATTTGATGAGTACCATTGATAATTTGAGCGCAGATACTTTGCATATTTCATGGAGATCACATGATAATTGGCCGTATTTCCAAATATCGTGGACATCACATTGGCCCGCGTTGAGATAACCTGGCACTGCCGTGATAATCAGTTTTCCGGTGATAAATGGCATATACTACACATGATAATCAGCGTATTTGATGATAATTCGCGTATCCTTTGATAACGCGCGTATTTCTGATAACTCGCGTATTCAACTCTGATAATTCGCATATTGTGGTGATAACTCGCATAACCGAGTGAGAACCCAGATATTTGGTATTTTTGGTGGTCATTAACCGCAAATTGGTCGGAAAACACTCGTGTAAACGGCAAAGTTGACCCACATGACATGCGGTGATAACCAGCGTATCTGAGTAGTTAAGACTTGATAACCCGCGTACCGATTTATAGATCTCTTATCCAATGGCTATATTTCGCGTATCCCTTGACAAATCGCGTATCGTGTTATTATTCGTGTTTGTAGAGATAACGCGCTTATCAATCGATGATAACTCGCATATTGGATAGTTAACTTCACACATCAACCATGGTAATCGGCATGTTCCGCGGTGATAATCCGCGTATCGAGTGATAATGTGCATATTAGCGGATGATAATTCGCATTTTGGGGAGTCCACTCGCGCATCAACTGTGGTAATCGTCATGTTCGGGGGTGATAAGATAGTCCGCGTGACAAAACACAAATCCAGGCGAGAAAACCTGCATATCCATGGAGATATCCAGCCCATAAACAGAGAAGAAAATTTAATCGCGTAGCAGAGAAGAAGTCGGAGATGATCCATATGCCTTCGATACATCCTGGTTGAACCACAGGCGGAAAAGAATGCCAGATCCGGAGGCGGAGGCGGGGAGGATCCATGATAACAATTTATATTTTGAATGAGTTATCTTGGCCTTCTGCTTGATTCATATTTATATTGATAGATCGGGAGGAAGAGGAGGAATTTTGTTCGATTAAAAGTTGGGAGACACCAGAAGTATGAACGTATGGCGATGTGTCTCGCCCTGTGCGTATTTAACTTTCCTCCTTTCTATTCATTTCATGTTGTGCTCGCATGTCTGGTGGTGGAGCAATTTACAGAATCCATTTGTATGAATACTTGAAATGGTTTTCCTCTGTTTGCATTTTGTGTCTGGCCTACAAGTAAACCTTTCAATATTTTCATAAAATTTGAATCAGTGATCAGATAGATCCTCTGTATTTCAAGTAAATGTTTGAGATTAATCTTAAATGATAAAATATGCTTTATATATTTATAATTTATTTAACATTATTAAACTTTATGTTTTATTGATCTTAAATGATAAAATATGCTTTATATATTGATAATGATATACACAAACCCACTTTTTATCTAAATTTTAATGCAGTAGTCTATAACGCGACTTTTTGAAAGTTTTTCCGGCGGATTTTTCCGATCAAAATCCGGCAGCAATTTATTGGAATCCCAAGTTTGATAGTTAGTTTCTGCACAATCAATGGCTCCCAGGGGTTTTCCAGGGTGCTGAATCCAAATATGCAGTTAAAAAACCATTTTAACTTCTAAAAATCAAGATTTAACCTCATTTCTTCCGGCGGATTCCGTCACCGTAATCTCCAAAAAGTCGCATTATAGACAACTCCAATTTTAATCACTGACCTGATGTCCATTTTATTAAGATTGCGTAGAGTTATAATAAAAAAATTAATAAAATTGGAAAGAATTATAGTGATGCTTGGTTAACGTTATAGTGATGCTTGGTTGACTTATAACAACTTTTCATAAGTTATATCTTATATTATAATAAATTGATTAATAAAGAGATATATGATTATTAAGTTATATTTTCAGTTTTGAAATTAATATGCGAAAAAGTTTGATTATTAAATATTTTTATTTTTGGATTATAAATGTTGTCTTGGTTGTAATAAATTTTATTAAATATATAGGTTTTTATTTTAAATATAATTAATCTAAAATGTAATTGTTATTAAAAGAAATGTTGTAGTGTTTTATTATGATATGTTATATTGATTAGTTTAAATTCTATAAAATTAAAATTAAATTAAATTAATTTTATTGAGTTTTGCATAGATTGTGATATGTGAAGTTATTTATTATTTTTGATGTGAAGCCATTTATTCTTTTTTATGTGATGTCATTTTTTTAATTCCTCGATGATGATGATGATTTATTGGACATGATGAAGGTGTAGAAATTAGTTAAATAAAAAAATTATAATTATATAACTATTAATTAAAACATTTTGAATCTATTAAATTATACAAAAATAAAAATAAAAATAAAAAGTTAATTAAAATATAATTAAGCAAAATATTTGCGTAGAAATCACATAAGAGAAACCAATTTAGATCCATCTTAAATCTTTTGAGGGAATAAACCTTTTGAAGTGTAAACTCTTTTTATAGTAAAAAAATATTTAATCTGTTGAAACACATCATAGATCCAAAATTGAAATAGATCTAAACTAATTTATAATAATTCCATGTATAAACCAATATAATTTAAAATTAATTAGTACAATTATAATCATATTTAGCCTTACCATTTTTAAACTTCACCTACATAATAAAATAGTTTATTAATACAAAACCCAAATATAAAATCCATTGAAAAGTAGGACTTTTTACCATAAGAGATCTAACTCAATACTTTTTCCTTTAATATTTAATATATATATATATAGTATATAATATTAACCTTAATAATAAATTAATATTCTTATTTTTTTTTTAATTTAATTATTAATTTTTTAATTAGAATCCATTATATTAAATATAATAAATACTTACTTTAAAAGAATATATATATATTATTATATATATTATTATATATATATTATATATATATATATTATTAAAAAACAAAATATTTACCCAGTCTAGATCCATCTTAATTGTGTAACCTCTTTTTTGAGTGTTAAACTCAAAGAAAGGTTGCACCTCGAGAGATTTGCCCTCCGACGCTTGATAGATTGGGAGTCAAGATGGATCTACTCTAGTTTCAATGTGCTGGCTAAAGAAAATCTATCGATTTTATCAAATAAATATGTAAATACATCTAATATTAATATAATAATTTTAAATATGTGTGAGATTTGTTATTTTAATTTTAAATTTTCTTAGTTACCTGAGTTTGTTGACATAGTAAATATTGTTAATAACTTTAATGATGAAAAATGATGAAATAAATTTTTTGAATGCAAAGTGACAATGTAATAGTATTTAATGATAGAAAATGTGAATAATAAGAATGTAGTCAATTACAAATAGCCTCTCAAACTATTTTCTTGTACAATGCTTATTGTCACTCTTGTTAGTTTTCTTATATTTTCATATCGATAGGACAGTTAAAATCGTAAACCATTTAAATCTTTAGCTTGAATTGTTGTGGTAAACATCATACCTTGTCTCTCTTGCTCTCCAATATCAATAGGTTGAATTACTATAACACAAAAATTAATGTACATTGTGAATAATGTTTTGTGCTTACACTGAAATCAATGTACAATGTTAATCCAATCACTTTAAAATTAATGTACCATCATACATCCAATTACATCAAATTGGAAATCAACATCTACATGGAAATCAATGCATCTAATGGAAGAAATCAAATATTATTAGAAAACAACATCTACACTTAAATCAATTCATCTAATGCAAGCAATCAAATAAGGTTAGAAAACAAAATCTACACTTAAATCAATTAATCTAATGCAAGTAATCAAATAGGATTAGAAATCAATGTCTACACTCAAATCAATGCATCTAGTGCAAGTAAGCCAATATGATTAGAAACCAACATCTACACTCAAATCAATGCATCTAGTGGAAACAATCAAATATGATTAGAAATCACCATCTACACTAAAATAAATGCATTTAGTGCAAGCAATCAAATAGGATTAGAAATTATCTACATTGAATTCAATGCATCTATTGTAAGAAATCAAATATAATTAGAAACCAACATCTACATTGAAATTAATGGATCTAGTGCAAGTAATCAAATAGGATTAGAAATCACCATCTACAATAGAATCAATACATTTAGTGCAAGCCATCAAATAGGATTAGAAATCATCTACATTGAAATCAATGCATCTAGTGCAAGTAATCAAATATCATTAAAGATCAACATCTACACTAAAATCAATGCATCTAGTGCAAGCAATCAAATAGGATTAAAAAAATCACCATCTACATTAAAATCAATGCATATAGTGAAATAAATTTTCTTCCCTCTCTCCCCCCACCATCGATATCTATATCTCCCTCCATCTCTCCTTCTTTGTCTCTCTATCTCACCTCCCCAAACTCACATGTTCTCTCACTCCATATCTATCAATCTCTCTATCCTTCCGTCCCTATCTCCATCTCTCTCTTCTTCCCTAACATCACCTTCGATCTGTATCTCTATCTCCCTTTGTCTCTCTATATCACCCCCAAAACATACACTTTGTTTCTCCAATTTATCTATCTATCACTCCCTCCTCCTCTCCCTCTCTCTCTCTCTTCCCCTTCTCTCTTATTCCCCCACTTCTATCTATCATCTCTCTTGTTGTCCTCTGTCCCTCTCTCTCCATATTCCTTATCACTCCCTCTCTCTCTATCCACATTTCTCTCTCTGTGTATTTCTTCTTATGTCCCTCTCTCTCCCCCTAAGTCTCCACCTCTCTTTCCCTACCTCTCTCTATTCTCTCACATCCCCTCTCTCTTCCTTCCTCTCTCTCCTTTTCTCTCCTGCCTCTCTCACTCTCTCTCTCTCTCTCTTCACCCTCCAACTTTGTTACTATATGCCTCTTTCTCTCCTTATTCCCCCTTCTCTCCATATTTCCTTCTTTGCCTCATTATCTCACCCCCAAATATACATAGTCTCTCTCCATATCTCCCTTGTTAGTCCCTCTCTCTCTCCACATCTCACTCTCTATGTCTTTCTTCCTCCGTTCCTCTTTCCCCCTCCAACTCTGTCTCTCTATCACTCCCTCTCTCCTCCTCTCCCTGAAGTCCTCTCTCATTCTTCCTCTTTCTCCCTTTCTCTCCTACCTCCATACCTATGCTTTATTTATATTTTAATTTATTTATGATACCTGTTTTTTTAGTGTTCGTAAACCTATTCATATTTTAAATTTATATTGTGTTTATACATAATAAAAATTAGATTGATTTTTAAATAGGACCAACATTAGATTAAAAATGTTAAATGTTAAATGTTGATGTGTTTACATTTATGTTTATGTTTTTACATCAGATATACCCCCATAATGGGTTGTAGAGCACCTCTTGGCGCAATTACATTATTAGTATTTAAAAAGAAAAAGTACATATTAAAAATATAATCCAAACATATTAAAGCCTTAGCAAGATATCTTTCCCTTGGCCTAAATATTCGTAAAGGAGTATCTTAAAAGGAATAGTATATTTTCTTTATTGATACCTAACTTAGAAAAGGTTGTTGAAGAAATGTATCAATAGCATAAGCTTAAAAAGAGTTCAAATATCTTGGATGAGATTATCAGCAATCAGAGATCTCCTCTCATCAAGACTAGGCTTGGATATAGAGAAGAATCCAACTATAAGAAGGTAGAAGGTAAAGACTCTAGATTTCCTTTTCAGAGGAAATAAGTGATATTTTTCGATGAACTTGGGTCTAAGATAGAATCTTAGAATCTTTGATTCTACCAAACCAATAATCAAAATGATACTACTTTGCATAGCGGAATATAAACAACAGTAAATCTACTAGTGCATAAAATATGGAAAACTTTTTACAATTTTCAACCCAACTTCATTATATTAATAAACATATAATACAATAATCTAGGGCTCATATACCATGGATAATATCCCTCATACATCTGCTGATGGAACATACAAAACTAGGGCTTGGTGTCAATCCATCGACAACCAATATGCCCTCAAAAAGATACTCTAATCATCCAATTTATGTAGAGCTCCTCATAGTTGCCTTGAACATATCCTATACCTACCTGGTCCTTCGGCTCCCGATCTGTAACTCCTACCTCTATCAAAGCTCCAAGTCCATCTCGCTACTGAACCTCGACTATCAATCTGCTCACTATGTGTGCCTTAGTCCATCAAGGGCACAAGACATCAAGACTCTTGTTGAGTTGTTCACAAATCCATTTGTGAACAAATCACAATTTCCCATTGCTACTCCTCAGCTACTCAGGGACTTCAACCCACTATAGTCTTCTTCTGCTTCTGCAATGAAGACCAACATAGGTCACAAAGGGTTGCCACCTATCACTACAAGGTATCCATATCCCATAATGAACATAGGCTAGGAGGATTTCCCATCATCTGTTGTAGAATTCCTTCTCCATATACACGTCTAGGGCTTCTCAACTACTACTTTAGTTGATCAAACCTTGAGCTCAAATTCTTCCACTCTAGAAACAATCTAAGTCCATGAAGATGGTGCACACTGGGATCCAACCTTACACACTATCACATTGTCCTCCAAGAGACCATAAATTCTCATTCCATTTACACACTTGGTCCACTCTCATGTTGCCCTCCGATAGTCCACGAGTGACCAATACTTGTTTTAGCATCTTGTCCTAGTTAGGGAATGCAATCATCTAGGAAACTCCTCCTCTTGGATGCCAACAAACTTCTCCTAGGAAACCCACCCACTTGCAAATTGCATCAACTCAAGAGGACAACCAAACCTAATATGAAACCTTCTTTTTATCCTCTTGACATGACACATAACCTTCTAATGTAATCTACTCCTTAATATGTCCACCAACTATCCTAATGTAGGACACTCCAACTAGCACCAGCTCACCATGAAACCATCAATAAACCACATACCTTATCATATCGTGGGATGTTATATATGGTTGTCGGTTTGCACTATTGGTTAGGGCTACAACTACATTGCTAATACAATCCTTCCTCATGTTCAGGCCTCCTTCTTAGTTGTGGCTTCACCCTTAACACCTCCTCCTCCTATTAGTTGTTGATATGGGCTTATACCAGCCCTCGAATAGGCCTCCTGCCACACCTATGTAAGGAAATACCTCTAGGGCCTACATGGGAAAATAGTCCCAGCCTTAGGGACCACCTACACACTAGTGTTTAGGCGTATGTCTTATTTTAACTTCACAACAAAAATTGTGATAGCCTTTGGTTAGGAGAAACACCCACGAACATGCCACCAATCTACCTAGAATGACCTCCAATTATGGAGGATCATTTCTGCTCTACTTCAGCCACCTAAAAGACCCAAAATAATCCTCTTTCTAGCCTTGACCTCCCTTCTTAGAGTTGTGGGTGCCTCAGGGATGATTTCCTATGAGAGACGCACACATGGATGAGTGAAAATGACCTCTCCAATCACTTCTATTTATACAAAACTCATGTAGCATCAACAAACAACTTGTGGTACTCTAACTCATCAAGTTAACCTCCATTAGGTGCCACATTAACCCACAATTACATTAGAAAATTCATATCTCAAGTTATATACCTCAGATTTGAGTGATTTTTGATGCTCCTGGTTACCCTTGGGATCCTCCATCACCTCAAATCATCACATGTCCAAAACGCATCATGGATTTGCACCCACTAACTTGGGTGAAAAACCCATAGGCTTGGGTTTCATGCCCACAAGTTCTTTTGTGGTGCTCCAACCTCCTAACCCTTGATACCCAAGGCTTGGAGTAACTCCTAAGCTACAAAAATAGAAAATAAGAAGGCAACCAAAAATAAATCCAAAAGTACTGTTAGACAACAACAATACTACAATAATAAACAATAGCAAAGTTAAGTTAATAACAACTTTAAAAAAGAGTAGCAATAAAGAGTTGTTCGAGGAAACAATTCCACCAACCACTATGAATGAGTGAAGAACCAACATATGTCCTTTTTTCCTTAAAGGCAAGATCGTAAAGGAAAAATGCTCCCAAGTATCAAATTTGGTTCAATGCTTTTTTTCTTGCAACAATTTTGATCATAAAGCCATAGAGTGTCGATGGCATGCAAGAAATCAATTTGTGTTGGGTACCAACAACCCAAGAATGTATAAGATGCCTAAAAAAGAGTATATTGATAGCTTCAAGAGAGCACTTGGTGATAATGGAATTAGTAAGCACAATTACTTTAACCTCCTATTAAATCCTATTTAATGTCAAAACTATCACATTTTTTGGCACAAGGCAGTAGATTGCCAATATGGGAAGATGAGGCATCCCTCACAGATTTTGTAGCAAAAGGAAGCAACTTGACCATTAAATATAAGATGTAATCTGAAAAAGGAATTTGAGTTTGATTTCAATGCTCAATGTAAAAGAAGCATGAAAAGAGGTGAAAGGAACAAGTTGAGAGCTAAATATTTGCTCAAGAAAAAGCATGATAGAATTAAGAGGAATGATCATCTTATTCCAATGGTGGAACCATATAAGAATATCAACTACAATAAGCATAGGTATCAAGCAAGCAAAAGCAACATCAACCCAAATAATTCTTCTTTTCAAATCAAGTTATACAGAAAGAAGAAGATTTGGGTGAAGAAACAATTGAGGGGAAGCGAAATTTAGCCCTGTGTAGCTAAGACAAACTCATAAGTAGGCTAAATGAGAATTTGGAAGGCGATTGTCCGATTAGTGCTTGGCATACAAAGGTATGGAGGGAAAACTAAGAAAATATACTCAGAGGGATTATGTCCTCAATTTCTTTTCATTAAAAGGAAGAGAATGGCTTTAAGGGAAGCCAAAGAAATTAGATGTAGGAAACAATAAGATATGTACAAAGCGAAGCATCTAAATATTTTAGGTAATGTTAGTTCCATTTTTTGTTACAAAATTGAATTCATTTGTATTTATATAACAAGCATTGCAGGAGAAAGATAAAATAAATACAATGTGGTCTAAGGGGAAAAGATGATACATCAACATTTGATCTTATAAGAAGATAGATTGCAACAAAAGAGTGCAGTGATAAGGGGCCCAATGTGAAAATCAGGTATATTATATTAGTTCTCTAGCAAAAGAAAGAAGGAAGATGTAAAGAGATCAAAAAAAGAAGAGCATAGGATCAAGGGAAGTTACACTTTTAGTAGTAGAAGGCCTCATCCATTTGTCTTAGGAAGAGTTGAATGCTCTGCAAATGAAAGGTTTGATAATATTTTATGACATGCTCTAATATCATTTAAGTAGTATTTTTTAATATGCCTAGCAATCATGAGTTCATGTAAACAATTGTTTTTTCTCTACATGTTCCTTAGTTATCAATTGGTATCGCTATGTCCATTTATATTCTTTGGTTTAGTTGGAGCAACCTTTTGTATAATAGATAGCTCTTTTATGAGGAGAAATCATGGGAGTTTTCCTAGGCATTAAACAACTAGTATCATAGCTACAATTGGTGTCATTTTTTTATTAGCACCAGTCCCTATTCGGAGTAGCATGATCTCAAGGGGAGAAAAGATGATAGTTAGTATTCTGAGGAGGAGTGAGCACAATCACTCAAGCAGTAGTGAGAGTGGAAGGGCGAGGAAAAACTTATATCATTAGTAGCATTTGCAGTTATGATTGGTATAAAAATGTATTGGTAGGTGGGAGTGATTTTCCATTGGGTCCTCATGAGAAAATTTGTTAGCCATAGAGTGTCAAAAATTGGTTGAAAGGTTAAGAGAGATAGTATATGTTTAGGGAGAGCATATCAAATATATCTAGTACTCTAGGGAATATCAACATCTAGAAGAAGCCACAAGGACATTTGTTCTTTATTGTAGGCATTATGATCCCTTGACATTAATGTCAAAGAGGGAAGTTTTTCCTCCTTGGAGAAGTAGAAGGAAAATCTGATATCAAGAGGTTTGTCTACTAATACTTGTTTTACAGGTGTCTTTGGCCATGATTGCAAATCAATGTGGTTGCAGCTAATATTGGATGATGGAATTCAAGTACCTCACCAAAGAGACGTGGTTGGCTAACAACCATTGAGTAGAGAGACAAGCTTGCAAAGGGGAGAGTGAGCAAAATTTTGTTTTTTATAATGAAAATGAACATCACGGGAGAGATGGATGTATCCCTTTATCATTGATGTCAAAACAGGACAGATATCTCAATCACAACTTGTGCTTGTGGGAGATTGCCATCAATGCCAAAAGGGAGATATTATTGATATTTTTATGATGGAAGTTGGAATTGTTGTGTTGGCATTGATGCGAACCTTACTGCAGTGATGTCAACCATGGTGCATGGATGAGATGATCATGCCAAGGGAGACTTTTGGAATTGAATGGGATACTAATTGTGTAATGTGTTCTCAGTAATGTCAATTAATATTCTAATCATACAAGGAGTCCTATTGCTTTAAGGAATTTAAGTGTTATGAATTGAATCGTGTGATCCTACAAATTATTGAAATGGATAGGCCTTAGAAGGACCTTTCCAATGGTACCTGGAAGTCTAAAAAAATCTCTACGAATCAAAAGTTATGTAAATTCAAATTTTGGCAAGATTCCATGGCCTCATGGTGTGAATTTCATGGTGCAAATTTCACTTCAAATTATGGTCCATGGAATTTAATGTCCATGGCATGTTGAAATGTTGCACCAATGTTGATCAACCCAAATGAAATTCTTTTGAATGCAAATGTACCCCACTTCATGTGGAATGTTGCCTTTAGCTTATCAAGCTATGAGACTAGAACCTCATTATAACAAGAATAGCCATCGAACAAAGAAAACATCTCTGACCCCAATACTATTTATATTATCTATTCCATGGAAAACATGGGGTAATTGTATTTCCGAAGCATCGTTCAAGTTGTGGAAATCAACACACAAGTGGATTTCCCCATACTTATTTATAATCGGGACCAAGTTTGATACCTAGGTAGAATGTCACACTTTATATATGATCCAGGCATCCAATGATTTCCATAACTCCTTTTGAATCAAAGGTTCAAGCGTCGGATGTACCATCCATAGCTTTTGTTGAAAAGGCTTGGTCCCTTCTTTGATTGGAACCACTTGTTGGATTATTTGCATGTCATAAGTTTTAAGCTCATCATATGTCCACACGAATACTTCTTGGTACTACTTGAATAATGGGATTAAATTTTGCCACTCTTGTGGTGTGAAGCAAGTACCAAGATTGAAAAAATTTGGATCCTTTAATGTTCCCAAATTTATTTTCTCATGCGACAGCGTTGAGCTATGGGTTTTCACATTGACTGGCCCTCCGAAGCGATTTTTCAAGTCATACAACTTTTCCAATGATACCGTATCTTTCATCATAGGGTTATCTTTGTTTGTACAAGCTACATCATACAACACTTTCTTGTGCTTGTCTTAGTCGATAGTTGCATCCTTAAATACATCAGTGTTCGCCATAAAATGCATAATTTGTTTGTCATTATTGAAAATGTGCAAATTAGTCATATTTCAGGGATGGGTGGTTTATAAATAATTTCTACAAAAATACCATCCCTAAGTAGTGATAACCTAGCAACAACATTTTCCAATGCATTCGCAGTTGCATTTCATATTTTAGGAACAAAAATAATGTTAAAAGCTTGGAAATGTGAAATCAAACGCCATACCTGTTGTTGATAACTTTTCAAAAGAGGTAACACATAGTGTATAGTATCGTGTACCTGTCATATGACAATTTCTAAGTCACAAACTTCTTTGAGAAATGCAACATTAAGGTTGATGGCTCTTTGCAAAACCTAATATGAGCGCTTTGTATTCTACGGTATTGTTCGTGCACTCGAATTCCAAGCGAATGGAGATCATATGTTTCCTCTATCGTGGGTCTACTAAAAACAAACCAGCTCTAGATCTCTCCCATGTTTTGGAATCATCAAAATATGATGTCCAAAAGTCATATGTACAAGGACTATGTTCTACACTAGTACTACTATTACTACTACTACTAACTATACATATGTCATTTTCACTAGTTGGACTACGAAGGAGCTCCAACTGTGTGTCTTTGTGGTGGCCATAATGGCACTAGACTCCATGTCAATGATCTGCTTCCCTTTTTCATTCCCCTTGTCGAGTTCTGACTCAGAGTCAGAACATGCATTTGACTCGAAAGCCTTCATCTCGGCCACAAGTGACTGTTTGGTCTGACACTCACTTGTGTTGTGAGTGGAGCTCTTATGGACCTCACACCACTTTCCCATGTCCTTGTTTGTCTTTGTGGTGTTGTTATTTCTTTGCTGCTTCAGCGAGTTATCTTAGGTCACCCCACCTTGGCTTTTCCCTTTTCTCTATGATTTGGCGGCGCCTTTCCCTTGCTTTGTATTTTCAGACCCAAAGTCCCACTTTTTTTGTTTAAAATTCTACTCAATATTGACAATGTATCGGTATGTTGTGTTGAGAAAGGAGATGTCCAGTAAATCCATCTCATCATGGATGTACCTATCTAGGTAGTTCTGATACTTGAGTACCAAATGTTTCTCAGAATCCTTGATACCCAACTTCGCCTCAAGAGTATGAAAAACGTTTGTAAAGTTAGGCACGTCTTAGTCCCTTCCCTCTCACATCATGGTCCACTTTATCTATTTATCCTCATAGCTCTCGATAGGGTAGTACTACTCCTTGATAGCGTCTTGAAATGAATTCCAAGTTGGTGTGCCCGAAAATAGTGAGGGTGTACTTTCATCCTTCTTCTCGTAGTAGGTTTCCCACCATTCCTAGATGTGGGGGGGCTTTGAGAAGTGAAAAAGTAATCTTTTCCCAAATGGAAAAATCATGAATAAAAAATATCCCTCTAGTAGAGTTAACCATTTATCTATGGAATCTACATCTATCTAACCCTCAAATATGGGGATGGAAAAGTTAAGTTGTACCTTAAAGGGTGTGGCACTTCTAGAGTAGCTACTAGAACGAGATGTGTCGCCCTTGGGTAGTTGTTAAAGGATTTGGGAAAAGTTGTCCATCATCGTGTTCCTCTGTCACTCACGGGCTTCTTCGAGAAATATTTTGAAAGGATCTCTTGCTCCCTCATATTTCTTCTCTTATTCCATGGGAGGTTGTTGGGATTTGCAAGGTCGGTCTTGCAAAGGTTCAACCAGTTCGTACCCTAACTCCTTATATCCCGACCTTATTAGTGACATGCAAAGAAAAAAAAATAAACGGCAGATCGCTCTGATATCATCGATTCGAACTTAAATAGGAATGCAAGAAATTACAGATATAACCATAAATATAAAGATTTAGTAGAAATAATACTTCATTTCATTAATATCAAATATTGAAATATGCTTACAAACAGAATGGAAATATCTGAGAAGAGATGTGGCGGCTACATGCCTTTAAATTGTGTTACAGTGATGCTCTGAGGCCTATTTATTATTTAGAAACAATAGAAAACCATAAACATCCGAAAACCTAACCCTAGGAGCTGAAGCACCAAAACTATGGGCCTCGTTTGAGTAAATTGGTACATCAACATCTTGTGGTCATAACGTTGGCATATGATCTCTGTTTGACGCACACAATACCTCGTTAGAAAGATCTATCTGATGGCTACAACTTTCGAGTGATTAAGAATGATTAGAAACCTATGTTGGCCCCGATTTTCCCAAAAAAATGTCATTTAGGGCCTCAAAATGACTCTGGAAGTTTAGGATCCGAAAAACTGCCAAAAATAGTAAACCGTGCTACAATTAAGAGAATTGAAAAACTAAAAGAGATAGTGGTGGGGATCTAAGTTGAATAGGTGGGTGGCCACCAAAATCCACCTGGATCAAATTTTATGATACCCAACAAAATATTCCATGAGGATGTGACAGTAGTGATAACAATTACAACACATTCTCAATATGATAAGTACCAAGATAACCGAAATAGTTCAACTAGTTTAGCACAGTTAAAAGCAAAAACAAATTAGAAACATTCACAGAATAGTATTAAAAATATCCATAATCCATGCTTGAAGAATGTGTTATCCATAAGGCTTCTGATATTAAGTAAAATTTCCAAGACAAATGTATACAGTGAACAGCACTAGCTCCAATAATGGAGCATTAGAGCCACTCGTTTCTCCTCAAAAGAACTGCTTTGTCTCTCTAATGCTATGTGAGAGGATCCAAGGTTTCTCTGATAATGAGGGTGTATATATAACAATGAGGAGGTGATACCTCACCTTCCTTGTGACTCTTCATCTACCCTCACGAATGTTTAACTTCCTATGACTTTTCAACTTTACAAGAATCTTCATATTCCATACATGTCCTTTGGAATTTCACTTTACAATGAATTTTGAAAACATGAATTACATAATCCACCATAATAGTATGGCTTGTGACAAATCATGACATGACACTACTGACATGGACAACTTGATGATGTGGCAATGTCAAGCTGCTACTTCTGCTATGTGTTGAGTTTCTACTTGAGAATTATTTTCTTTCCACCTCTGCATGGCTTGGTGAAAAGGAATATTCAATGATATCAAGTCTTGAGTTGTGATCACAAACTAGTGTCCCTTTTCTTTCCTTCGGTTGATCAGCTTGCATACTCAACTACAAAGATGTCTTTCAGCTCATTTTCCTTTTTCATTTCCTTCTTCATCATCTCGCCATGTCATGATAAGGTACCTGCATCTAGAATTCACTCATGACAAGACGACATTAGTCTGAAAAACCCCTAGTCTAAGATAGTGCATATTGATACTGAGCTGAAACTAGGAAATAAGCTGGGGGAGCAGCTCAGTGACTGTGTAATTGTGCATTTCAATTAGTCAAGGGTGAACCTTAAGCCTTAATACTACACAATGCGTAGTCCAGGTTAGGCTAAGGAAGAAAACTACAAAATTTTAGAGGTCAATGTGGCAAGTTGAGGGGATGGGCACTGGATCATGACATTGAAGATTTCCAGGAAATAGAGGATGTTGGGCCAATGTACAATTTCATAGGTCAGGGCCTCAAGATATGAGCTTGTGACTATATATTATGCATTGCATAGTTGAATCTAGGCTAGGAAGATGGATAACGCAATTGTAGGAGCTAAGGCTAAGGCTTGAGAACTAGAACTACACAGTGCAGCAATCTTGGAAGTCAAGAAATGCACATTGTGCAGTGTCAAGAGGCAAGGGCACACCTAAAGGACTAATATTGTGCAATGTGTAGTTTAGGGAGGTTGGGTGAAGCTCGGTTGCCGAAAGAAGTACATAGATAATCCATAACACATGAACAATGAATTTCCCTCAGTGTGACAACTTTACAACTTACGACAAGTGCGACAATAAAGATACACTTTGTGACAACTGCGATGACACTTCTGTGATAGTGCTTCAAACTTCGAAAATGAGTGTGATAAATGTTTGCATGGTTAGAATAACTAATTTACACAAATATGACCTCATTAAACCACCATAATAGGCTTACGCACATTGTACAACAGCTAACATGCAAAAAGACAATTTTTTTCTAGTCCTGCAAAAGGGACCAAACCACCTCAAGAAAATGCATGGAATGAATTTCAATTTTTGTGATGACAATATAAAATACCAAGGAAGGCTCCGAAATTGAGTGTAGGCCAAAAGTTTTGAGGGTGTTGTAGTAGCGACAACATAATGGAAATGGGCTAATTATTTAACTTACCCCCCACTTTTATCATGTGTGTATGATTTTCGACCTACCTATTTTCCAATGTTGGATATATTTTGGGCATGCTTCTACCCTTGTTCTCTATTATATCAGTTCCCTATATGTGATGTATAGTCCCCATTATTCCTTGTTTGTTAAAGAAACCCTTATAAAAGTTCTCTCCTCCATAGCCCCAACACCTAATGGGATGAAATCTTGGCCTCTTACAAAAGGAATCAACCACCTTTGTTTCACTGAGTTTGTTGATTTTCCTAGCAATTGTTCATAAAAAAATGAGAGTTTTTAACCCCTTCTTCCTTTTCTCCATCTTGCATCTTTTCTTTTCATCCCAAGTCCTTTGGAAAGTTGCTTTATTTTTTCTCTACTTATATAGGTACTCTACCTTCCTCATAGCTTCACCCAAAGTCCTTAATTCATCAAATTTAATATTGTCACAAATATAATGCTGGTAACCCACTCACATATCTCTATATCTTTAACTTTTCGTCGCTAATAAAATATTATACCTCAACGATTCAATGAATTTCTAGCCATATTCTTCCATTTCCATGTTCCCCAACTTGATTTCGAAAAACTCATAAATTTTCCTCTTATAATATTGCTCAGATACGTATTTCCTTTGGAAGCACTTTTTAAATTTCCTCCCCAAGATCTTGTTTTCATCCAAATGCTTTACTTCTTTGAGTTGTTTCCACCATAAATTTTCTTTCCCCTTCAATTGTTAGATGAAAAATTGTGCCTCTAATTTGGATGAGTAATCATGTAGCTTAAAGTAATTTTTCATTTCTAATAACCACTCTTTAGCCTCCACTCCCCTGTTATGCTCACCATTAAATGTCGGAGGTTAATTTTCCTAAGCTCTTCTTGCAAACTATTCAAGATGAACTAATATGCTCAAACTACTTTCTAATTCTAAAGAAACATAATCTCTCTTAGTTGAATTCCTTTATGCATGATGATGACTCCCAATATCACTCACAGAGTGCCTTGAATCTCCAATATCATTTCCCCTAACTCATGAGTCATGTTCCTCTTCCTACCTAGAATCATATCTCTCGTCCATATTCATCTATAATTTATTTAGGTTCTATAAAATTGGAGTATTAATTTTTTGTTGTTCCCTTATCAGCCCCTCATTATCAGCTTTGTAGCTTAGCACTTTCATTTTTAGGCCCCCATGGTTTCCTCCACGTCTCAATCCTTTAGCTTATCCCTTACATTCTTATTCAACTTTATACTAGGATCAACCATGCTAATTTTCATGACTTTGACATATTTTACATAGTTGCAGGACCCCTAAGCATTCCCCATACTCCTAGTCCTCATGTGTTTCCTACCTTATAGGCCACTTGTAGCCTTGTTTTAAAAGTTATGGAAATTTTCCTATCTCAAATCAAAATTCTAGGTTGATAAACATATTCTCTTTTCCAGTAGATTTTATTGGCTATCTACTTTTCCAAATCAAAGTCTCAAACTGAAATTTATGGTCTTTGAAATTTTTGGCCCATTCAACTCAATTTTCCATGTTCTAGCACAACACACTATTTCCAATTTTCTCAATAATAATGTATTCAAATTTTCAAATCTAGCTTCATGGCTTGATTCTACAATCCCATAGAATTTCACTAGCTACTGTGGTGCCCCAATATAAAGTTTGGTTTTTGAGTTATACCCTTTTGGACTAATTTCATGCCCTATTTTTCCTTCATAGGGTTTTAATCATAAATTCCTCATACTACCTCCATTTTGGAATTGTAAAATACCATTGGAAATCTCACATCAATATTTTTTTATTTGATATTTAAACATTTCTTGTACAAATTTGCACCATTGGTACAAGTAATTATCATGGTTATTCACTACTTAAAAACATCCTTTTGCCCTAAAAAATGCTCTACAAGTGGATGACTTGAGAAATAAGGAAAAAATAATTAAATGTTTCTATGGTTTCACTAGTGTCCTCTTGAGAATGATTTTCCTTCCAGCTCTGCATGGCTTGGTGATAAGGAATATTCAACGCTATCAAGTCTTGAGTTGTGATCACAAACTAGCGTCCCTTTTCTTTCTCTTGGTTGATCAGCTTCCATACTCAGCTACAAATATTTCTTTCATCTTGTTTCCCTTTTTCATCTCCTTCTTCATCATCTCACCATGTCGTGACAAGGTACCTCCATCTACAATTCACTCATGATGAGACGACATCAGTCTGAAAAACCCCTAGTCTAAGATAGTGCATACTGATCCATTAACTGAGCTAAAACCGGGTAATAAGCTGGGAGAGTGGCTTAGTGACTGCATAGTTCAAGTAGTCAGGGGTGAACATTAAGCCTTGAGACTGCACAATACACAATCCAGGTTGGGTTGAGGAAGAAAATTGCACAATTATAGAGGTCAATGTGACAAGTCGAGGGGTTGGGGAATGGATCAGGACATTGCGCAGTTCCAGGAAATAGAGGATTTTGGGTCATTGTGAAATTTCATAGCTTAGGGTCTCAAGGGATGAACTTGAGGCTATATATTGTGAAATGCACAGTTGAGGCCAGGCTAGGAAGATGGATTGCACAATTATAGGAGCCAAGGCTGGGGCTTGAGCACTAGAATTACATAGTGCAGTAGTCCTGCAAGGCAATAAATGCACATTGCGCAATGTCAAGAGGCAAGGTCACATCTAGAGGACTAATATTGCACAATGTGTAGTTCGGGGAGATCGAATGAATCTAGGTTGCTTGGTTGGGAAGCTTTTTAGAAATTGGATAAGTGCGGGATCGGTGATACTGATGTGAATAGTGATAATACTTTGATTGTGATCACACACTTAGAAAACTTGATGACACAACAACATAGATAAACCAGAACACATGAACAATGCATTTCCCTCAATGTGAAAACTTTACGACAAATTACGACGAGTGCAACACTAAAGATACACTTTGCGACGACTGCGATGACACTTGTGTGGCAGTGCTTCAAACTTCAAAAATGAGTGGGATGGATGTTTTCATGGTATAACAACTCATTTACACAAATATGACCTCATGAAACCACCATAATATGCTTATACACATTGTGTGATATCTAACATGTGAAAAGACATTTTTTTCCTATCTTGCAAATGGGACTGAAATACTTCAAGAAAATTCATGGAATGAGTTTCAATGTTTGCAATGACATCAAAAAATACTGAAGAAGGCTCTAAAATTGAGCGTAGGTCAAACTTTTGGAGGGTGTTGAGGAAGTGACAACATAATGGAAATGGTCCAATTATTTATCTTACCTCCTACTTTTATGATGTGTGTATGATGCTCGACCTACCCATTTTCTAATGTTGCATATATTTTGGGCATACTTCTACCCATGCCTTCTGTTATATCAATTCCTTGGATGTGATTTATATTCCCCATTGTTCCTTGTTTATTAAGGAGACCCTTATACAAGTGCTCTCCTCCATAGCCCCAACATCTAATGGGATGAAACCTTGGGGCTTGGCCTCTTACAAAAGGAATCAACCCCCTATGTTTCACTATAGGTTCAATGAGTTTGTTGATTTTCCTGGCAATTGTTGATCAAAAATGATATTTTTTAGCACCTTCTTCCTTTGCTCAATCTTGCTTATTTTCTTGTCATCCCAAGTCCTTTGGACAGTTGCTTTATTTTTTCTCTACTTATATAGGTACTCTACCTTCCTCATAGCTTCAACCAAAGTCCTTAATTCATCAAACTTAATATTATCCCAAATATAATAGTGGTAACCCACTCACATATCTATATATATTTAACTTTTCATCCCTAATAAAATCTACATACCTCAACAATTCAATGAATTTCTAGCAGTATTCTTCCATTGCCATGTTTCCCAGCGTGAGTTCTAAAGACTCATAATTTTCCTCTCATGATATTGCTCAAATAGGTATTTCCTTTGGAAGAACTTTATAAATTTCCTCCCCAATATCTTGTTTTCATCCAAATGGTTTACTTCTTTGAGTTGCTTCCACCATAAATTTTATTTCCCCTTCAAGTTCTAGATGAAAAATTGTGCCTCTAAATTGGATGAGTAATCATGTAGCTTAAAGTACCTTTTCATTTCTAATAACCACTCTATAGCCTCCTCTCCCTTATTGTGCACACCATTAAATGTGGGAGGTTAATTTTCCTAATTTCTCCTTGCAAAATATTCAAGTCAAACTAATATGCTCAAACTACTTTCTAATTCTAAAGAAAGATAATCTCTGTTAGTTAACTTCCTTAAGCATGATGATGCTTCCAAATAGCACTCTTAGAGTGCCTTGAATCTCCAAAATCATTTCCCCTAACTCATGATTCATGTTCCTCTTCCTACCTAGAATCATATCTCTAGTCCATAGTCATCTATAATTTATTTAGGCTCTATAAAATTTGAGCATTATTTTTTCATTGTTCCCTTATCAACCCCTCATTATCCACTTTGTAGTTGAGAACCTCCATTTTGAGGCTCCCATGGTTTCCTCCAATTATTGATCCTTTAGCTTATCCCTTACATTCATATTCGACTCTATACTAACATCAACCATGCTAATTTTCATGACTTCGACATATTTTACATGGTTCCAGTGCCCCTAAGCATTCCCCATACTCCTAGTCCTCATGATGGTCCTACCTTATAGGCCACTTGTAGCCTTGTTTTAAAAGTTTTGGAATTTTTCCTATCTCAAATCAAAATTTTAGGTTGATAAACATGTTCTCTTTTTGAATAGATTTTTATTGACTATCTGTTGATCAGTGGTTGTCATTGATGTCAACCAAAGCAGCACCAAGGGCTACTATTTCAAGGGAACTTTTACTTCATAAATCATATTATTTTGCATCAAATATCTTCTCGATGGATTCTAATCATCGAGATGTTTCTGTTAATATATGGTATGCCTCCCTGTTCTTCACGGTTTGAGATTTATCTGTGTTTGAAGTTAGTAACCCCAGTTAGTGGGCTAAAACCCTATGAGGTTGTGGCATGGAACTCGTAATTGGTTGTGGTCATTGAATAGTCAATAATTAATAATATTTTTTTTCTCTTAAAATCCCTCCAATGTTCATTTGTTGAGGACCCTCTCAAGTCAAGACATTGATATAAATAATGATGCTCATATCCTCCTCTTGTAAGGATTTTGTGGCTTAAAACAAGTCATCGTGGAATTTTCACTCTAACTTTTTTGCTAAGAAACTTCAAAAGATTAAATTAAAACCCAATTGAGCTGAAATCTTGATGAACTGTGTGATTTAATTTCCAATCATGGTTCGCTATATTTTCAGAGATATGATTTGAGGAGGTTAGGGTTTTGCAGGCTCTTAAATTCCATGCCAAACAGGTGATGTTTGGAAAATCGTCATAACTTTCTCTGTGAGAATTGGATTCCAATTTAGTAAATATTCACATAAATAGGATGCACTGTAGTTTGTTGAGTAGTATTTTCAGGACCTAAGGTCACAACAGTGACATGTGGCACTTTGTACAAGTTCGATCTACTGAACTAGTTTATAATCAGGTCATCATGGGAGATTAGACATAAACATAAATATTTCTTGAAGAATCCAATCTTGATCAAACCTGTGGAGTTGGAAAGAGGACTTACAAGGCTACCACAATACGAAATTTCAGACCCTGGAAAGCCAAAATTACATAGATACAACAGATTCAATATCGAGCTCCTTGAAGGCAAGAAAATACATGCATTCAAGGATCACTAAAGTAAGGACCACACATCGACAGTCCAGGGTAAGTATCCTACATCAATGTATGTATGATTAGTGTCTACATTTGAACTTTGAGTATCATCTCTAACATATGTTTTTGCAAGGCAATGTTAGTATATACCGTGTCTCGATTATATCTCTATGTCTCTATATGTCACAATTAGTTTTTTGGATGTCCTATTCTTGATACTACACATTTTATGCTACATATTCTTGATGCTACACTAAGTTTTCTAAATCTATACGATTTTGTAAGTTCATGTTACTTGTCTTGTCATATTTGATGGAATGGTCTATATTGTTGTACTTAGAACTTGGTCCATCACAAGTCTAGGGTTTGTCATCAGTTTTTATTGTATATATCTTTAGGTCAGTTTTGGGTATAGTATTGCATAGACTCCAACCCTATATCAAGAGTGGGAGTCTTTTTCTACTATTGCAACAAGTCAACAACAAAAGTGACAAGCACACTTCAGATACGTATTGTAATTTTAATTTGTATTTATTCATTGTTATGCACTTACATGTTTTTTGTAGGTAGAGATAAGTTGAAGGGTATTTTGTTCTTTCTTTTTTTTGGGGATTGGTTTCACTGGGCAAATTTTGCATGAAGGTAGAAGAATATTCAAGTAAGAATTCAAGAGATGAAGTATCAAATCAAAGGAGGCATTACAGTGGGACATCCTTTAAAGACATGACAACCATCTGTATATTGTGAAGAAGTATCAAGGTCATGAGTCAACGAGACATCCTTTTAAGACATGACAACCATCTACATATTGTGAAGAAGTGTCAACACCAAGGGTCATCATTGTAAAGTTGTAAAAGAGTCATTTATAAAAGTGTTATCATTAGAAGAGTCATTAGTGTAAAAGAATCAATCTACCTAGAGTCAAAAAAGAATTGTTGGGAGGTATAGGAGTCTCTGTTGGGATGATGTCATGGTTGGGTTATAGGTCATAGTGTGATTGGGTGTTCGCTCAAAATCATTATAAATCATATTGTGTTATGGATCATTGTCCCTGGTACGGGAATCCACACTCTTGTTTCATTTCAATCATTATAGGGTGGTAGGGAGGTTCTAGGCAGGTGCATGAAGTCGCCTACAAGTTGGAGCCTGTGAACACTTTAGGGTGGTAGGTTGGTCTAGGGTGTTGGGACATCTGTTCAGTTGATTACTAAAGAAACCAGGGCATTGTGGTGTCCTTCTAGTGGGAGCTTGAAAAGAATTCTTTTCTAAAATTCTAGGAAGTTGTTTCTTTCATTTCAGTTGGGGATGAAGATTAAAGAATTTATTAGAAAAGCATTCGGTGGTTTTTGACCCAAAGGGGGTTTTCCACCTAAAATTTTTCTACCTCATATGTTCTTTTATTTATTGTTATTAATACATAAAGATTAATAATAATTGAGGATTAACTAATGCTCTGAAAATATTTTAAATTGCTAATTTCTAAGGAATACTGATTCACCCCCCTCTCAGTATTTTCCAACTTTATCTACTTTTCCAAATCCAACTCTCAAACTAATAGTTTTGGTCTTTGAAATTTTTGGCCCATTCAACTTAATTTTCCATGTTCTATCACAACACACTATTTCCAATTTCCTCAACATTAATGTATTCAACTTTTCAAATCTAGCTTCATGGTTTGATTCTACAGTCCCATAACTTTTCACTATCTACTTCGGTGCCCCAATATAATGTTTGGTTGTTGAGTTACACACTTTTGGACTAACTACATACCCTATTTTTCCTTCATAGGGTTTTAATCATAATTTCTTCATACTGCCTCCATTTTTCAATTGTAAAATATCATTGGAAAGCTCACATCAATCTTTTTTTATTTGAGATTTAAACATTGGTTGTACTAATTTGTACCACTGGTACAAGTAATTGTCATGGTTTTTCACTACTTAAAAACATTGTTTTTCCCTAAAAAATGCTCTACAAGTGGATGACTTGAGAAATAAGAAAACAAAAAATCATTAAATGTTTCTATACTTTCACATGTGTTACTTTCCTGGACCAGTGATATTCGCCTGTAGTTGTCTTCATACATATCAACCTTCTTTGTGTGCCCTTGTTTCATTGGAAAGTAACTACTTGTACATATTTGGGTTTTTATTTCACATTGGACACAAAATGGCCTACATGGTTTCTCTCAAACACTTAGCCTGCATGAAACTTCCCCTATTTGTGTGGTGGTACCCACTTAGGACCCATCATCCAATTCAGTCCTTCCATGTGGTAGTGATTGATTTGATATAGCTACATGCAAGATAGATTCCCCGTTTTTCCACATAACAATTGACTTGCTATGTCATAGAACTGTTGGTTGATCTTGAGGTAGATCAACAACCTAGATTCTGATTGGGCTAAAGCATGTGCATATATTTATGATGAGTTGAATACCTGATCAATTTAATGGTTGAGATTTCCTTGATGCAACAACCTAGTTCTGCATCATGTTGAAACATACATGAAGGTTTACAACAATTTACATCGTTGATGAATCTAATGGTTGGGATATGTATGGTCTTACAACCAAGATCAATATCATGCTACAAAATATGTAGAGGTTTACGAGAAGTTACACCTTTGTTGAATCTAAAGATTGAGATCCCTATCCATCAACAATCCACAATTCACATCAAGTAAAAATTTGTGGATTTGTTAATGGGGCAAAGAACACATGACAGATCAAATAACTCGTATTTATTGTGATCAATGGTTGTGGTGTGCATCATGCATTGAAAAGAACAATGATTTAACGCATTGCATCCACCAAATGGATTTTGTTCGTGCCATGGTCTTCCACCTACCTCCTCCTATATTAACTAAAATGCGAACTGGCCTCCTCATCTTCCAACTCATCTGCTACTAGACCCTATCACCTCATCACTAACATCATCATAAATCTTTCCAAATTTTAAATTTTATTTTTTCCTTTTTCATTAGTAATGGTTACTTTCTATAATTTTTGCCTCTATGGGATTTATCATTTCCAATGTTAAATTTCACCCTTTGCTTCACTAATTCCAAGCTAGCAACCATAAATTTACCCTTTTAATTTATCGTACTGGTGGATCTAATCTTGAGTTGATATTTCACCCATTTCTAATCCTTAGAAATTATGTCAAATAGTTGCCTGAAATGTTTTTCAACCTATATGGCCTAAGCATTGTAATTATACCAATTGTAATGTCTCCATACCTTTATTGGTCACCAATGAGTTATTTCCTAGCCACCTAAGAAAGCATACCCATACTTGGTGATACTTCCTAAAACATTTTGACCATTTTTCCACTATTTTCTTTCCAATAATGCCTTCATCATTCAATTGAGGCCTATCTTTGTGCCATTCACCTAAGAACCTATTTTTGTACAAGAAATTATTTTCATTTTATTTGTTGTATGTGTGTTATGCATGCCTATATGCATTATAAATATACACGCATATATTTCTTTATTTATCTCCATACACATAACAACTATAAATTCACATACTAACATATGAAGATACATAATTAACTAATACATAATTAGTTAACTTAAAAATTATTTCATAATATGACCAACTGACTTCAAGCCTCATACATTCCTCCCAGCAATAAACCATAATATTTATTTTCTCTCACCAACAAGCCACCCTCGAGCTAAGGCTTCAACTCCATGGGGAAACAACTCACCCAAATCTAGGTACATGTCCAGTACCATCAACTAGCCAACGTACCAGACCCCAAAAACCTCCAACCTACAAGCTCATATCCCCCATCAACTTACACTCAAGTATTGCACACCCCTCTTTGCACTTCAGTCCCTCAAGTTGTGCCATCTAGGGTACCTTACTCAGCACAACGGGGATGTTATCTAAATCATATGGCTTTGAAAATTTTTACTAACCTATGGGGTCTCCAAGTACCCTTCAGGCCCTCACATCAAATCCTAATAACCTCCAACCTCTAAGCTCACATCCCTCATAAATCCATACCCAAGTAGTGCACACCTTTTATGCACTTGTAATCCCTCAAGCTATGCCACTACCTCCAAGGCACATAACTTGACCTGACAGGGATGTCTAGAGCATTGTGGATCCAAGAGTTCTTCCTATGTTCTTGGATATACAACACTAACTAATTGCCTCATAGTACCAACTCTTTTCTTTTATGTACCTATGTTTTATTTTTACACTTGGCACTTCATAAAGTCACTTAATGGAATTTTATTATAAGCATGTGCACTTTTATGATTATTAAGTCATGTGAGCCCCTTTTAATACCCATGGAGTCTTAGCCCCCATACCCTTTTCATCCAGCTCAGTCTACAGTTGTAATGTGTTTATTATTATTCAAAAGATAACATATTTATAACATTGGGCTTTCTAGCCTCAAACATATCAAAAAATACACATAGACACACTTTCCCCAAATCCTATACACACACATGTATATGGGCACACCAATCCTAAAAAGTAATTTATCATCTCACTAGACTCATTAATATGTTCTAGTTCACCAACCTAAGTTTTACATGTACGGTTCATTTACAATCCAAAGGTCAAGTAGGGGTGTTACATTGTCCATGGTTTCAATGTTGAAAGCTATTATGTCGGATATGGTTTGAGAATAACCTATTGACCTAGGGGTAAAGGAATGGAAAAGAAATAATTTATTCAAAAATCACAAGATAGAGCTACTTTAGATATTACCACTAGAAAATAGATGAGAATTGATAGAGTTCTTAAAGCGATGAACACCTCATTTGGGATGGCTAAAAGATCTACCTTTCGTTTAATTGTAAGTGTACTTGGTTGACTCCAATAAATAATTGACCTTAAAGAATAAACTATATGTGATGTTTCTATATAAAACATTAGAGGAAGGGGGGTTTATAAATAGATTGTTAGAAGATATGTTGGAAGGTTGGAATTTTCTATATTTAGATGTATTGAGAGATCAAGGGGTCTTGCGACAAGGTGGAATAGTAGGACTATGAAACATGCTAGTAGTTAGTCTATTGAGTCAAGAAGAAGGGTGACACTTTTTTCCTAGGATATTGGAAACGACATTCTATTCATAAACATCTACAAGCCTTGTACAAATAGGGCCTTCTCAGATAACTTTTTCAAGAATTCCTTTATGTATTTTAAGGCTCATATTTTGGGAGGAGATTTAAATTTGTCCTTAAGCAATTTAGAGGCATGGATTTTAGGATTTTTTTTTTTATAGTGTTACAAGGAAGTTTTTCTATATGTGGAGGATGGGAGATCCTTTTCTTTGCAAATAAGCCTGGATTGAGAGAAGAATCAAATAATTATGCAAAATTGATGGCTCTAAAACTAGTATTGTTGCTAGCAAATGAAAAAGTAATTAATAATTTAGAAGTGTTTGGTGATTCCCACGCTGTCAATAAATAGGTAAAAAATGAAGTGGTTTATCCAAAGGTGGAATTCTAATGAAACTTAGTATTTGGATGATAACATTAGATAATAATAGGACTTTTTGGAATATTATCATGTTGCTTTTAATGAATTAATTGTGGTTCATCTCTGAAGTATTTCTATTTCTGATCAAAACTTTTTTTTTAGTAATTTTGATCATTCTAATTATTCTACCTTTAAACATTTAAAAATATATCTCTAGCAAAGGAAATAAATACATTCTTTAAATGGATAAATACATTTCTTGTTTTGAATAATATATTACATGGTTGAATTGAGGCTTCTATGGTTGGTTCTAAATTAATCATTTGTAAATATGTGGGAGATATATTTATTAAATTTAGATAAAGATGGAAAAAATCATATTTTCAAGGTAAATTTTTATTTTTATTTTTAACTCGTATAAAATGGTAAAACTTATCTTATTATATTATAAAGAATAAAAAATGTTAGTAACATAAAATATGTAATAATATGGAATCCGTATAGTTTATTGTAATATGAAATTTGTATAGAATTTTAGTTTCAGTATAGTTTAGTGTAATATAGAGTGTACAAAAACTTAGTTTATATTGAATATTATTAATAATTTATATATATATATATATTATAAATTTATATATACATTATATTATTATAATTTATAAGAGTAGTTGGTTATATGAATAAATATAAAATTTCCATAACTTGTTATTCTAAATGTAAACTGTAAGATTTGTTTATTTATATAATTTTATTTGCAATAAACAATTTTAAGGCTTTTGAGTTTTTCAAAATTATAATTTTCCATTTGAATTTTTAGAAATATTGAAAAAGTATATATCTGAATAGTTTATAGTATACTCTTAATTTTTTTCCTATTAAGTTTTAGACAATAATACAATTTTTTTCACATTTAAATAATACAATTATAAAATTACCATATAGATTATCAAATAATTACCATACAAATTATCAAATAACAAATAGCAATTTCACATTTATCTAATAAAATTATAAAAATAATATGCAAATTGTCAAATAACAAATAGAATTCTATGAATATATGTTTACCTTTTCACATTTGTCTAATAAAATCATGAAATTACCTTGTAAATTATCAAACAATAAATGACATCATATTAATAAGTGAGTTTATAAAATGAAATTACCATGTAAATTATCAAACAAGAAATGACATCATGTTAATAAGTGAGTTTATAAAATGAATAGTTGTATTGGCTCAGCCATATAAATTAAATATCTAAGAAACACCTATCAAAACTCTTAATTCATCCTATATCAAATCTTACTAAAGTTAAAAAAATCTTACAAATTAACTAAATTTTATTTTATTTTTTTATTTTATTATTATTATTATCTATAAAAGGAAAATAATATTTAAATTAAACATGCATACATTTGAAAAAGCATGGAACAAGATTCTTTATCATTGAGATTTATTTCCACTTCACCAAAATTCATAATTAGTAAATAGGCTTTGTTACGATATAGCGGCATAAGACATGCACAAAAAAACTATAAGTCACTTCATTTGTCATTTTTTCAAATGGCATTTTTTTTAGTTAATCAATTTAATTAAAAAGATAAAAAGAGCATAAATATTTTGGAGATAGATTTTAACTTTTAATTTGTGTATATTAGGAAGAATATTTTAAAATACTCTATGAAAATTAAATCTTTATTATCCATCTAAGAATTATTGATAATTAAATTAAAATTTTGGAACCCCTAATAAGTATATAGATGTAATTAAAAGTTAAAAAAAGAAAATGTAAATGATATGAATACAATATATAATAATATATTGTGCTAATTTTAAAATAAAATAATAGTAAAAATTAATTATAAAAATTAAATTGATTTTTATACATATAAAAAATGAAAAATATATGTTCTTATTAATTTTTAAACACCATATTCTAAAATACAGGTTTATAGTGAAAATATTTTATAATTTAATTGTTAAACACCCTATTCCAAAAAGACATGTTTACAGTCAGAAAATATTTGATAATTTAATTGTTAAACAGCATTGACCTATTATTGACTAATTATCTAGCTGGTGGACAAACTTTCACACTCGCAAATGCCTCTGCTTTTTGAACTGTTAAACTATTCCTTCAAAGTTGTTTAAATATATAATTCTTTTAATTTGTGCTTGAGGCCGAAACATGTTTATCATGATTAGTGATTTATTTAAATGTATAATTTTTTAATTTGCGCGGAGAAGTTGTGTGTATTTAATCTACTACTGCGGCTCAAAAAGTTATTTGTTAAAAGAGATTGTTGGGTTAATTTTCTGTATTTTTTGTAAAGGCTTATAAGATCTGAACAGCCGCCCAGAGTGGATCACCGCGTCCATTACACAGGAAAAAGAAATAGCGGGTGCCTTGACGACAATGCTTTCGAAATAAACGGAAGAGGTTACAGTAGCTACCACTGAAGAGGATAATATTATTTTTGCCACAGAATGTAAATACAGATGGCAATACATATTTAGGGCAGGGATTCAACAAAATGGCAGAAAATGGAGATAATAATTTGGAGACGCCGAGGCGCCATGCGTTATTGTTAAATAATGTCTTCGATATCATATGAGCGGAAGATTTCGAGGAAGCAGCTGCGGTCGAGTACGCGGAAGGTTACAAAATATACACCATGGCATTTGTGGCGGCAGAGCTTTCCAACGCCCTCCTTGACGACCTGCCACTATCGGCGCGCTCTGCCGATGCCATTCTCGTCGCCCACATCGCGTTGCTCAGAGAATGTGGAGATCCAGACCGAATAGGGGAGGTGATCGACCTCTTTATAAACTCCGTTTCTCTCTGCAACTTGGGCAACGGTTACTTCGCATCGGGTGGCAATGCCAGCATTGCTCATTTTGTGGTCGAAATGCTGGCGGCGGTGGCTGCGCGCAAGGTGGTGGTCCCGGAAACCCATCACGATGACTGGATTGTATTCGACGTGCTGCTGGATTACATCGCAAGCGAAGAAAAATAAGACGAAAATGTTGCTGGTGCCGTTTTCGCGTTGAGGGACTTCTGTGCGGTGCGAGAAAACCAGGAATGCGCCATGAGGCATGGGGCAGTGGAGGTGCTGGTAAGGTTGCTCGTGCGAGGGCTCGATGATCGGGATTGCGGGGCTACCAGTGCTCGCGAGGTTGTGCTCGGAGCGCTACGGTTCTTGTTGAACCATCCCGCGTGGCGTGCGGCTTTTGCTTGTGAGAGCCAAAGTGGGCAAGCGGTGAGATCATGCGTGGGAACGTTCTCGGCCATCGTTACCGACGCTGCCATGTGTTGCTTGTCAACTGTGGTGGTCTACTTCCCGTTGTGTTACAGCTTTGGGCTGATGCAATCGCCATATCTGGAATACCACCAAAGAAACTTCTCACGCAGCGCTCGAAGTATGGTTGTTTCTGTGCAAGAAGTCATGGAAACCTCTATGGCTAATCACGCCCCTACGGAAGATGACATCCTTTCCACATTTGAATAATATTGAACTTTTGCACTTTTTTTCTTTGTTTCACGAAAAGTCGGAAACTTTTATCGTCGCAGTAGCTATGTATATATACAGCAAATAACTATGGGAATTAGTGAAGAAATTCCGCTTTCTATTTTTACGAAGTTACTTCCAAATTTTTGAACCATAGATTTTAATCTAATAAAATTTAAAATTAAAATGAACCGAAACTTAAAAATTAAGAACTGTACCTTACAACATAAACTAATTACAATCCCCACACATATATCTATACTACTAATAATTAATAATTGTTAAGGATGTGATGTTTATATGATGTTGGCAATTACAAAATATTGGGTAAACTCGCACATATATCTATACTAATATGCTAATAGTAATGTTAAGGATGGGATGTTTATATGATGTTGGCAATTACAAAATATTGGGTAAGCTCTTTCCTTTAAAGTTTTGGTGAGTTGATTCCACAATTTGAATGATGAGGATGATGGATTGGTGTAGTTTGCATGTTAACGTAAAGCTTAGTGTATCACAGGAAAGATATTGAATTGAAAAGTTTATATTTTGTGATGAGATGAACGAGTTTTGTATTAAGCCTAGACATTATGTGCACTTAGGGATATGGATGCTTGAAGGTAATGTGAGGAGTTTGGATTTTTTTTTAATAAGTCAATATTTAGTATAAAGAACATTACAATTGTATTTTTATACTTTTGTGTATTTATTTTTTTGGTTGATATAATAATTAAGTTTTTGTCCCAAAATACCTTTTTTTTACACTCATTATGATAATATAGTTACCCCACGTGAAATGAAGACACATGGTTGTTTTCAATTCCAGGTTACATGATATGTTTTTCTATTTATGTTTTCTCATTATGGCATGGTTAACTGAACTGTGCAATATATTATTATTATTATATATCTTTTGTTAATTACTTCATTTACTTGAATGATATGTCTAGACACCTTGCCTTATAGTGTACATATTCATATTTTTAGTTGTTGAATTCATTTTAGCGGTTCTACTGAATTGTTTTTGGATTGCAGGTAACCTGGCTTAGTCGAAGGACTAAGTTAGCCCCTCTAAGTTATACTGATTAAATTTCTTAAGAGTCCGTAACCATTCTATTACTGTATTTCCAGAAATTCCATGCTCTGTAAATTCACAGTTAGTATACATGTCCTTCTAAAATAACATACTACATTCCAAACATACATGAAAATATGTAACTACAACAAGTGCCTTTACCCTGGAAAAGATATAGTTCAATAATTCTCAAATAAAATAAATTTCAATACTTCTTTTTTTCGGTCAACCACAACTTCACAGGGAAGGGAATGTTCTTCCCAACCTAGAGGACCAGTGACATCATTAGTACTCCCTTAGAGCCAATTTCATATTCAAAGTCAATCTCATATTTCAAATCTTCAATAATTTACTCCAACATTACTTAGTCCCAACCATCTACAATCTAAGGGTATTTAAATAAAGTTCCCCTAGCCAACCATCTCAAGAAGACTATGATTGGCAATATCTTTCCCTCTCTACAACTTTTTGTCATAGATTCAATGGTATTATCATCTTCTTCCACTCAAGTTGTCTTAGGTCCCCCATAACCTATTGGCTTCCTTTTTTCTTTATCAATAATTTTGTCTAAAGGGAAAGAGGTTGGGCAAGCAACTACCTCAACCCATAACTATCTTCAATTGTCTCTCGATATGAAATTCACTTTTACATCACTTTCCCCTTAACTTTGCAGCTAACCCCTTTTTGGAAAGAAATAATTTTGTAATTAAATTTAAACATTTACATTCACATACATAATCTATCCAATTATATATCCTCAATCATAATTTATAGTTGTCAGAAAACAGTAAAACAAACAAGGGCAATTCTCATGCACTCTAGTGAAGTAAACACTACTGCTTCTATAATCAAGTCGTTCTCACTTAAATTGATACATCTCATTAAATGAAAATCTCTTAAATCTTACCTCAGAGACGTTTACTTCAAGCACTCCCTTTCCTTTCCATTGTCATCCATAAGAGAAGGAGCCACTAACCCTCAGGGAAGGATAGTTGCAGGAGGCCAAGGTTCCATTCTTGGGAATCAGTGTCCCCTCATCTTTATTAAAAAATCATTATGTTTTTTTCTTGAACTGAGCAAAGAAATTTCCTTTTCTAGATGAACATTAAAGTATTTTATTTGCCTTTGAGTGGAGAAAGGCACGACAAATATCATCCAGATGAGGCTCTCGTCATTTTCACAAAGGTATTGTTTATTCTTTAGTTTTCATTAGAGAGATCATCATGTTTTGAATGTGTAACCCTTAATTTTTATTTATTTATTTTTTATGGAATTATTGGTATGGTTCAAGGTCGGTACCTTTTGGGCAGGAGATGGAGTGTCTGTTACAGACCGAGGCACACTAACTTCATGATTTGATAAACACATGGCACACTATTTGCTTGCTCTCTTCTGTAGAAGAAAACGATTCTTCATGTCCTCGTTCGTCGAATATTGTGAGGAAAGCTTCATCCACTATGTCTTAACCATAATGTGGGGGAGATTTATCATCCATCAAAATCCATTATCTTTTCAAATGAAATATTCATGTCTTTTATTAAAAATAATCATAAATCTAAATATATAAATAAAATATATGTAAAAAATGCTTTCATCAAATTCTATTCTATTTTCAAATGAAATATTTATATCTTTTATTAAAAATAATCATAAATCTAAATATATATTTATATGGTACTCTGTTTATTTTAGTATAGAATAGTATTTATATATATTATATATCATCTTACCAATTTTTAAATTTATTTATGATATTTTTGTTTAATATTTTTCCATTATGATTTTTATTATTAGGTTATATGGTTCAGACTATTTTCAAGTTCAGCCTAAAAATCTCAAAAACACTCAAATTTACCATTCACAGAAATTCTTACTAAATAAATTGACAAAAAATATATATAACCACGAAAAGAACGTAGACTATTTAACCACACCCATTGAAGAGATAAGTTAATGTCAATATCACAACTTAATCAAGGTCATAGAGACAACTTGAAAGTTAAATAAAAGGTTGTGTAAGTGGGTATGCTATAGGGTTCCAACCAATGTTACAGGAAACGTCCCCTCCCCCCATGGGTCAAAAGCCCAATCCGCGATCCATACAGATCCGTGGGGGATCAGCCCTCCGAAACGCATTTCAAAAAAATTGAAACCCGAATCGGGCTGAAAAATGTGGTTCCTCCCATTTCATAACCTTTAAGCCCGATCCGCGTTTTGTTTTTTTTCGAAACACATTTCGATTTTTTCTGAAACGCATTTCATACGAAGATAATTGAGCAACTATATGGTATGCACTAGTCCATTTGGGAGCATGCATGCAATTAGCAATTCAAGATGATGATTATCGAATTGAGATGCCACGCCCATCTGGTCCCTTGGTTCCTAGGTTCCATGGTTTAACACCAACAACAGGGGGTTTGTCTTCATCAGTTTTAGTGCCACAACTTCCATAGGAACCATCTTCTTCATTGCCACGCCCGTCGCCATGTTCTCTTCATGGTGGAAGGAGGAGGGATTAGTATATATATTTACAATTTACTACTTTTGTCATATATTAATAATTAGACTTGTAGGCTTGTGAATTGGAACCTTTTTGTCTTGGTGGTGACCAAGTGACCTATTTTGTAATATGCTTAAATGTTTTATGTCTTATAATATGCTTAAAAATTTGATGTATGTTTGTAATTGCTAGAATATAGATGGTTGATGCCCGAATAATTAATCATTGATGTACATACTAGTAACTACAATGGAATCATGGATGCCATATCTATCTTGATTTATGCAACAGTACGCATGTTTTCATGTCTTCTACAACTAATTTGGTATTTGGCATGTTTATTTTGAATATAAATGCAAAAAAAAGAATATATATATATATATATAGCAGAGAAACACTTCTCTTCCTAGATTTTCGAAAAATGACACTTTTGCGTCCCCGCTTCCAAAAAACGTCCCCATTTCGTCCCCACTTCGTGGAACATTGGTTTCAACGTATGTAATAACTAGTCTTTTTGCTCATATGTAAGGATGGTTGTATGCAACTATGTGTGGAAAAGATAGGTAGTTCTTCCGTAATGCATATTTGGTTGTAATGAGTAATTATGGTTGAAATATTTTTGAGGTTGATAACTAAATACGAAGGAGATTGAATCTCATCGTTATGGACTTATGGTTGGGTTATGTAGTTATTTAGGAGGATGATTTTGAATGCAAGTGATAGCATTGGGATAAAATGAGTGATGTTATTTATTTGTATAATATTTGAAAATATTAATTGTTATGTTATTTTGTAATATATTTTTTTCTCTTGTATATTAAGGTAAAAATCACAACTTATTATCATATTGTGAAAATTTGACTAAAGTGAGAGGGAGTGAATCAGTTTAGTCATGGACATCAAAATTATTTTCATTAAACTCATTAACTGAAACATTACATGAATAGCTTAACTAATAATGACCAGTAGATTGAACATGTGAACAACAAGTAATAAGCAAACCAAAACATCACACTGACATGTAATAACAACACATATTGACACCAAATATAAGTGGAAAACCATTATTTTATTATTGTTGTGATGCAAAGACAAGCTCCTACTCCTTATTACATCTGATTTTCTATAGGCTCCAACCTACAAGAGTTTGCTACCTCAATTTTTCTTCAAGCTACAACATGCAAGGAAGCTTCAACTCCCATATGTTTTTTGCAGGCTACAAACCATAAGAGGCTCCTACCTCAACCAATGCCAACTGGATATTTATCAAGTCACAACTTAAAAGGAGACTACAATCCCTTGATACAAACAAGAAACAAAAATGTATTAGTTCACTTGGTCATAAATTCTCCATATCTCCATCTTCATTTCTACCTATTCTTCCCTTCAAATCTGCTTCACATAAGCTTTATATGTGTCGGATAACTAATGCATAACACCTTAATGAACTCTCACACGTTCTCCCACTCTTTGAATCTTTATCATTGCAACCTCACACATTTTTGTAAGAAAACATTTATGGTTGTTGGTATTCCACATAAGAATATGAAGTGAACATGCTTGTCTCTTTGCCTTCCACTCATTTGTTTTAAAAATCCTCATATTTTGAATATTAGAACACAAAAATAAATGATCCACCTAATTTAATGATTAAATTCATCAACATAATGCTGACATCATGCAACATTATAGGAGTAATATATGACTATATAATTGAGCATTCATTCCTTGTGCTCAACAATAACATTTTTCATTAATGCATCACAATAATATTTGCAACATCTTTTCCTTTTCCTTATACTTGCATCATGAAATCTCCATGTCATTTTATCAGTGGTTTTTCCTTTGTTTTCATGGAGTCTTGCCTTGTCTTTGCAGTCATGAACTCTTGCCTTTAATCTCAACAATTTTCTTCCAACAAACTAGTCTTCAAATCAGCTTTAGGCACAACACATACAAGGATAAATATCACATATGCTACTGTCACTTTGTTGCTCCCGCCTTGTTGTTCCTTTGTCATCACATCTTTTCCTTGTTGTCTCTACTTTACTATCACATCTTTGCCTTGTTGTTGTTGTTGCTCCTTGCCTTTTTCTACTTTGCTTCTCCTTTTCTGGCAATGACAATAATTCCAACAATCTCCCCCTTTAGCATTGATGGCAACAATGTTTCTTGAGAATCAACTTCAACAACCTCTTCTTACCTCCTCCTTTGACATCAATGGAAATGGGGGTTATAGATGTTTTGTAGCCCTCAATCCACATTTGTCTATTCTTTATTATTAAGGTACTAAAAAAATATGGTCTTCAACTCACTGTAAAAAAGTCCTCAATGTAACTGTCACCAATGCATTAATGCTCTACAACCTACAATGTTTTGTTCTGCATAAACAATTTTGACGTTGTCATTGAATGAATGCCACTTTAGATAGATAATTACGGATGCTCCAGATTGAATACTACTCCAAAATGAATGTTGTTCCATATGACATATAAACATTGCTCCAAACATGCTACTGAATGTTTTAACATTATAAGGGAGCTGCAAAATATTGTTGTGAGAACACTTTGTAAAATATTTCAAGAATTCTTTGAATGAATGCATTGCAAGAATATTGTTGAGAGAACACTTTGTAAGGAAAGTGTGGCATGCATGAGAAATGGAAACTCATTGATTGGGATGCCTGCACTTAAAATAAATTGATGCTCTCCATAATGTAAGGAACGTAATGCTTGATATTAAAGGATGTTGGTATTAAGACCACATGATATATTATATTGATATATAAGCCATGACATGAATATCCCTGATATGAAGGCTTCAAATGAAATATATTGAGAGCTCTTTCACATTTCTTCAAATATATCAATATATGAACACATTTCCAACCCAATATACAAATATATGAAAACATATTGCAACTCATATGAATGCATTTCCATATATACATAAAACGATTGCAACATATTGAAACTTATTGCAAACCATATGAATGCATATATGTTTCAACAATTCTCTCCAATAGAGAGACCACTATTGCCCAAAATATGAATAACTTTAGTTAACGCTCTCCAAACTATGAAAGACATCAAGTTAAGTTAGGGCACATCTCGAATTCATAAGAGCAAGCCTAAATAGTTCAATTAAAAATGTTGCACTTGAAAATGCTAGTTTTGTACAACACTACTCTTGAAAATTTAATTCCATTGTAACATTGCTCGTATAGTGTATTGCAACTTGTATATAATTATATTAATTATAACAAAGAGAAAACCATAGAAAGACAATGTTGCTCAAAGGAAAATGTTGTTCCAAATCAACTATTCTTCATATATCAATGCTCCAATGCTCCATAAATGATTTCTGCTCTATAAATGAAAGTTTGTTCACATATTGTGGCTAAACAAGTTGAAATTCATTGACCTGATGGGTCAAAAGGCAGTTTTACTGAGAGGGTTTGATCTCTCAAGAAATGAGTTGTATTTCATTATTGTAATAAGTTAGAAATCGTCCTATTTTAGGGTCAAAGATGAGTTGTTAGCATAGGTGTGAGATATAGCCAGGAATTAGAAGATTTGTTGTTAGATTTATTAAAAATAGGGATTGATTTGTTAGAACAGTTAGAGTGATATCCGATTTATAAAAGGGAGGAAAATGTAATGAAAATGAGGAGAGAGGATTGAGGAGTGGATTTAGTAGAGTGAGAGCAAAATATTGTGTGGATTTGTATTTTGAGATAGATTTCTTTATTTGTGTAATCAGGCCCAAGGCCTAGACTCTGTAACTCTTTTATTGTGAATAAATTGGTGTTATGTGATGATTTTATATACATCCCGTGGAGATCCTCGAATGCTTGTTTTATTTGTATTCAGATGATATTGAAGCTTGCTTTGTTTTCTATGCTTTATAATAGATAACACTGAGTTAAAAGAATAATCATAAGTTTTTTATATTGTTTTGGTTCTGCAAGAGGAAAACCCAAATACACTAAGAATTGACACAAAACCCATTCGGATTTGGAATCCAGACTTCAAATATTATGGACAGAGGTTTTTAATGTTATCCGGTCCAAGGAACCCCAAGTCACATCACTTTAGTGGATAGGAACCGGCTTGTTGAACTGTCGAATTCTGACATTGTGATACAACCGGATCTGAAACATTATAGAGAAGGGTTTATAATCTATTGGGTTTGTAAGCGTTATTTCTTTGGCGCTTTGAAGTGTAAAGAGACTAAGCAGTGAGCATCGAAATTTGCGATTGGCCGATTCAATCACATTCGTTGGATCGCAATCAACTGCAATTGTTGGATCGCGATTAACCGTGACCATTGGATCACCAAGTGTTCTCACTATAGTGGATGGTATTTTGGGCATATCAAAGGTGGTAAGTTGTTTGGAAGGGTCAACACCCGATCCCATTCAACCTTCCACACGTAGGAAAGGCGGAGGGGAATAAAACCGCTTTTGCAAGCATTTAACTCCCGATCTATTGTTCTATCTGAAATCTTTGATGATCGTCGGATCTCACCAATCCAGATCGATGGTTCCAAAGCAACAGTGCGTTGACTTTTGGCGTATGATAAGCTCGCCAATATAAAAAGGTAAATCCCATTTTTTCAGCTTGTTTTTTAGTGCATTTTAGTTTAAAAGAAGAACAATCAGGTTATAGCTTAAAGGGGATCAACAAGAAATAATCTAACAATTCACCAAATTCAGAGATTTGGAAGGGTTTCTTGATAAGCATGATGAGCATGAAATGAACCATCCAAAATTTTGCATGCTTTTACTTCTACTAGTATCATTGCATCGTTCGAGTACTTAGTTACCCACTTTAGATAACGAAGCTAGTCGATGGGCGAGAACAAGTCGAAAATTCAGAATGAATGATTCAGGTGGCAGTTTTTGTTAACCTAGATGTAATTATTTAGGTTATAGTTAGCGTGTGAATACATAAAAAATTTGAAATGAATGATTCAGGTGGAAGTAAATAAAGGGAAGTATTTATTGTGTGTTCTTCTGCTCCATTTTCCACATGGATATTTCTCTCACAGTGTTCTGTATCTGAATTCCTAGTGAATATTTTTATGTTTAGTATAGATAAGAACATTGAATTGTCTGCAATAGCACACATGTTCGTCTTTCCCATGGTTTTAGAATGATGATGTTTGCAATGTAATAGCTCCTGCAATATATCGACCTCCATCTCACTACATATACTATATAAAACTTGGTTGTTATATATTACGATGGGCGGCAAAATTTTAATGCTTCATTCACTTTCCATAACATCAATGTAATAACATATCCTTCTTATCTATCATCTTCACTATATCTTTGTCCATATATAACGTATGTTGAGTAATTGATTTCTATGTAACACATACTACTTGTAATGTTTTGCCACAAAAGAATAGTGCATGTCACTAGCACATTATTAGCTTCTACTACATGTTTCTGAACGCCATGTATTCCTATTCTTATATGTTGGCAACCCTTGCCAATATGCATCAATGTTGCACAATGTATAAGTAACATATTTGCAAAATATATCAATGCCATCACATCATGGCCAACCTCACCATATATGCACCATATCATATTACACCCACCAATATAATGCACAACCTTTGGAAGCTATACTTTTAACATGGTTCTCTATCACTTGCACGCACAGATTTGTCAACATCTATTTCTTCAAATCTTCTATTTTAGAGTTCTTAATTTTCCTCAGACTTTCATGTTCACATTCCAAGTCATGATATCGTGTTTTTGGTTCTAAAATCTCATCCCCCGTCTCATTTAATGACATGTTTTTTGTTGAATATTTCTTCTTCCGACCTATTACATGAATATAATCACTTGCACTTGGAAGCAAATATTCCATTGATGAAATGGATACATCCACATTGTTAAGTGGGAATTCTTGATCAAGAGAAACTCCATATTCCTTTGAAAAGTGTTGTGTATTTGATTCTTGCTCTTCACATAATTTCTAAAAAGGAGGTGGAAAATCCTTGTTTCTACGCTCTAGAACTAGGTCACTTGGAGGTCCTTTTCAAGGCTGATTAAAATCTTCCTTTCTAGGCTCCTTCAACACAACACATGAGCACTAGGTTTCACAGCGGGTTATTGTTTTAACACATTTGTCTCTCTCATCCATGGTTGAATATAAAACCATCATACTCAAGTTTTCAATCCTCTCTTTTAACCATTTTTCATATTCTTGCAGCTTGGACTGTAGTTCTTCAATATCCTTTTTCTTACTCTTTAGCGAAGCAGCATCATCATGACCTTATTGACTTGAGCATGTTGGGTGAGGCCCAACTTGGTCTAGTTTTGGTCAAAGACTCCGCATTTTGAGGAGTGAAGGGCACAGATTCCATGAAGCTCTATTCGCCATGTGATGTCTATGAGCTTTGGGGTGGGTCAAAGCCCCTCATTTCGTAAAGGGTATCGGGGTTTTAGCTCATTATTTTGTCGAATCCATAGTATGTGGACCATGGTTTTGTAGTAATAAAACATATAGAAGGAGATGAATGCTTTGTCAAAAAAGATGACACATAGATGAATTGATCATATTTTCTATCTTTAGTTTGTATTTAGGGCTTTTAGGAAAGACTTCATAGGTGGGTGCATGGAGGCCTTGGAGAATTTGCAGCTGAGTGCGAAAACCGCCTGCAGCTAGATGTGCAAGTCGAAGAAGTTGTATGTGTTGAAGGATTCATATTGATAAAGAAGATTAAGTTTTTGCGAAATCTTGTGTATCAGTATTCATAATCTATATTCATAATCTATATTCATATGTATTAATATGCACGTTTTTTACTTATTTATGAGAAATAATACAAGTTATATTGTGCTCTGAAATGTTTATATAATAATTGCAAATCTGTGAAGTAAAGCATATGCACAAAGTCATTTATGTATGCAAAGTTGTAGATTAGTATAAAAAATAAGAAAACACACAGATACCACAACGCAATATCCCTCTAGCTGCATAACCCTAGTTCTCCAACCTCCCATAGCCACTTTGGGTGAGACTACGATCTACTTGTATGTCATTACCAGAAGGGCCAGTGGTTAAGGGTTCTGTTCGTGTGCGATACACTTTGAACCCGGGTCCAAGCCTCTTGAGCCAACAAATGGTTATGTTGCGGAGACCAAGATCCAATTGAGGGATATGTTTTGGCGTTCGTTGAAGAAGGAAATCCAGGAGTGGTTTGAACCAAAAGAGCGAGAATTTGCAGTTCAAAATCCGTGATTATCGACTGAAGCATAGTTGCAGAAGTATCCATATACATAACAACATGAGATCTTCTTCACGATGTTTGCTAGTGAACTATATGAATGGGTATAAAGTTTACTAAGAATAATACTTGTTTCAAAAATAACAAGCCTACCGCGTGGAGAACTGAACTGATACAACGACTAAAGAATACTAAAAATAGGAAATCAAGAGTGATTAATTTTTGGATTGACAATATACTGGGAGGATTTATTATTGAATTCGCAATAAACATGATTGTATCTTACAGGGAAGTTGAGCAAAGATTTTTCAAGGGTCTGCGAGATAAGTACCTAAACTCTTTGAAGCTATGGATTAAAATGTTTTTATGTAGAAAGGGTGTACTATGAATAAAGTTAGATTAATGTTTGGATGAAGAGGGAATAAGTTTGAACCGTGACTGGGGTCTACACGAAGTGAGAAGCGATATAGAGTACAGCATGAACCAGAGCACTTTATTGATACTAACTATAGTCCCTTGTTAGGTGGGTCTAAGAGTGAACAAGAAGGAAGTAGCCCCATAACCCCGCTGTATTTCCCTTCCCATCCTGAAGGTGCATCGAAGTTAGGATGTGAGAAAAATCAGGGCATCTTTGGGATTCCCAAACCATATACTCCCCTTAATCCCCATCCTCCTCCCCATAATTCCACTATGCCCCATCCCCCTCCCCTAATCACATCCCTCCCCCTCCCCGTAACCCCCCAAGTAGAAAAATGGGCAACGACATTAAGCTACGTATCTTTAGAGGCCTTGGATAAGAGGATCCTGACCAGTTCTAGTTTGTAGATGATCTAGTATGGAAAGAAGGACATATCATTGATGAATATGTTAAGAAGGCACAACTCATCACGACATTGTGAGAGAGCACTAACATGGTAGATGAAGTATTCGACAACTAATCAAGTTGCTTCATTAGGTGATATTAATAAAGCACTAGTATAAGAATTCAAGAAGATGAAATCAGAATCATAGTGCATTACAGAGCTGAAAGAAATCAAACAGACAACTACTGAGTCTATGTTGGAGTTGGATCAATGATTCATGGTGTTAATGGGACAAGTAAGTTTTAACATACACCCAAAATAGCATAAAGAATGGTTTATATCTGCGTTTCTACCACATATCAAGTTACCCTTGACACAACAAAAAATCACAACTCATGTTGAAGCATTGGAGGTTACCATGAAGTTGGAAGCCTCGGCGATCGGAGATACCCATGCAGGAGTACAACAAATTCAAATTCAGCTAGCAAATTCAACCTTGGAATTGCAAGATCTCAAGAAAAGTAAAGAAATGAGAACAGAACTATGGTGTACAAAATTCAAAATGGAGGGCCACTATAAGGATCAATGCCCTATGTTCAGAGATTACTTGGCAAGTAGATCACCTAATCTAGTAAACCCAGGATCAAGTTTGTGGTGAAATATTTGTAGAATGAGAGGCCAACATCACTTTGAAGATTTCTATTTATTACAAAAGTACACGCATACCCTAAAGCAACTGTCCTACAACTTTTGTAATTCAGTGGTACATGATGAGAGGAATTGTTTAAGTTATGATTTGATGATGGAGCATACTATTGATGCTTATAAACTGCAAGTTGAAGGATATATGCGCGAGGATCCAGGCTAACATGCTGGTGGAGGAGGATTCTAGGGATGAGGATGAGGACGACAACGACGCGCTGGTTGAGGATGCGACTAAATTATCTATTATAACTATGGATAGGAAAGACACTTCGCAAGTGATTGTTGGAACCCTACTACAACCTACGACTCTTGCAAATCTTTTGATAACATGATAGAATAATGTCTTCTCCTTATCGCAAATATGCAGGAGAAAAGACACCTCTAGCCCACAACAAATATCCAAATGATGAATGCTAAGCCAAGGGAAGATGAACCATGCATCAACATCATAACCAGGAGTGGAGCTGTAATGAGAGAAGATAAAGGTAAAAAGAAGGTAGAAGAGTCATGTGTAAGAAAGACCACAGAAAAAGATCTTGGTTTTAGTATCCAAAAGGAAAAAGAAACATTCATGGGAGTGAGCGAAGCTTCATGGATGTTGGGGCTTCAATGTCTAGCATGCAACTGAATTTAATGCCAAAGAAGGACTATGAAAAAATGTCTACTTTGACGCAAGAATTAGATCCAAGTATTTTGAAGTCATTTTTACAGACTTGCATGAAGCTTTTGAGGAATCAGAAGGTTGTTGAAGGACTCCAAGAGTTGATAGAATCTTGCATTTATAAAGTGGTACCACGAAGCGATCTGAGTGCACTAAACAATTTACATCAACAGAAGAAGAGAACGAGGAAGGAAATGAGATTAACTACACAGATCAGAGATTATGAAATGGATTAGGTAATCCTTGATTTAGGATCTGATGCCAACGTGTTACCTAAGCAAACTTGGGAGCCAATCGAAAGACCGAACTTGCAATTATCGTCAATATAGTTGAGGATGGCTAACCAATAGAAGATCATCCATATGGGAAGGTTACCTGGCGTCTTAGTAGATGTCGAAGGAGTCTAAACTGTTGCAGACTTCAAAGATCTTAAAATTTCATATGATATAAATCCTTATTCGGTGCTACTTGGATTGAATTAGGCTTTTGATAATTTGGCGATAATGAATTTGAATAAGAGACAAATGGTGTTCGAAAGAGACGATATGAGGATCATCGTCCCTCTAGACCCATCAGAAGGACTGTGTTATACATAGCCTATCCAGGATGAGTAATTTGATGTAGATGCGACAACATTTATGAAATAACAACTAAGGAGGAGGAATGGATTCATCCTATTGTATATGGAAAATTGGGTTGGTAATAAGACAGTTCTTGTACTTTGGATTTTGTGTAAGAACTAGAAAATTGGTAGGACAAGTTATATGAAGTCTCTACAACAAAATCACTTTGCTTCATAACTTCCAAGGTATGCAATCTACCTTATTATGATGGGATAGGAGAATTAAGCATGTTCTTGAAGCATATGAAAGATAAATACCATAAGAACATAGGTTGCAAGCTTTGGATGTAGCCCTAAGGTCTACACCTGCTAAATGGTGGGGTACTCATAAAAGAAATATAGCAAATTAGTAGCAGTGTCGCAGATTAATGTGGATCAGGTTTGGCCTAATTGACACAAAAATTGAAGTAAAGTATGATGGTAATGTTGATCGTTGGGAGCATATTCATCGCTGCACTTTAGTTTGCAAATAAATTCCATAAAAAGAGTGGGTACATCGATTTATCCACACACTAGAAATGATTCCTATGAATTGGTATCTTGAAACAAAACTGCGATAGGGAACTACAAACTGGACAGGTTTGGTTGAAGGGTTCATACTAACATTTAGTTTTGATGACAATTTCCCATGTATAAACTTGACTCTTTAGGAAATTAGAGTAGATTTTTTTGAGAATGAAGCTTCATCAACATTGCAGCATGATTGCACTGTACAATTAAAAATTGCATTGAAATGTTATAAGGAATGACATTGTGAAGTTGTTGGACCAGAACCAAAAACACTGGATATAACGCAGCTAGTAAAAAAACAGAAAATGAATATTGGGACAAATGAAAACCCAAAGTTATGATGATTGTAGACTATTGGGACACAAATATAGTTAGTAAAATCACGGAGATGCTACATGAATTCCAGGAGTTAATCTTGACGAAGTGTTAAAAAATGAAGGGCATATTAAGGGACCTAGGAGTTATGAGAATTTCTCTGAAACCTTATGTGAAGCCTGTGAAGAAAATACCCTATAGGTTGAATCCGAAATACAAGGAAAAAGTGAAAGAAGAACTAGATAAAGTGCTAGTAGCAGGGATCATCGAACCTATTGAAGAGTTTGAATGGGTAAGTCCCATGATAGTTTAGGAAAACAGGACTAAACAAGAGATCAGAATCTATGTTGAGTTAAGGAAACTTAATCATGCATGTGTGCATGACCCTTTGTCTACACCATTTACAGATGAAGTATTGGACAATGTAGGAGGTCATGAGGCCTATTCTTTCACAGATGGATTTTCGGGGTACCATCAGATTATAATTGTGCCAAAAGATAGGCATAAGAGAAATTTTGCAGCAGAATGGGGCTCATTTCAGTACACACTGATGCCTTTTGGTTTGAATAATGTACCTACCATCGTTTCTAGATTTGTAGTCACGACATTTAAGGAGTACATACACAAATTTTTAGAAGGGTACCTTTATTATTGGAAAGCCTTTGGGCTATTAAAGAAGCATATTGCGAGCTTAAGGATTATGCTGGATACATGTAGGCAGCATCAGATTTCACTTAGCTTGAAGAAATGTATATTTTGTGTGCCTTGTGGCATACCATTAGGGCATATTGTGTGCAAGTAGGGTTTGTTGGTGGATCCTACAAAGATAGTAGTCATTGTGAACTTGTCAACATTGAAAACAGTGAGACAATTGTGCTAGATGCTTGGACATGCTAGCTATTACAAAAAGATTATAAAGGGGTATGTGCATATAACTGCACCAATAGAGAATTTATTGAAGAAATATGTCACATCTAAATGGGACAAATAATGTCAAAAAATTATGGATATACTGAAGGAGAAGATGGTAACTGTGTCGATCTTAGTTTCTACAGACTGGAATAAGGAATTTCATGTACATCTTGATGCATCTTGCATAGCGTTGGTTATAGTGTTGGCACAGCCAGGCGCAGGTGAAGTTGATCACCCTATATATTTTGCAAGAAGGAAATTGTCCAAGGTAGAATCGAACTACATTAAAAGAGAAAGAGAAGGGTTAGCTATGGTTTATGCGTTACAGAAGTTTAGGCACTACTTGTCGGGAGCACATTTTAAGATGTTCATTGATCACTCCGCACTGAAATATTTGGTCAATAAGTTTTCTTTAGGAGGAAAACTTTGTCGATGGTTGTTATTATTCCAGGAGTATGATTTTCAGGTTGTAGTCAAGCCGATAAGATTAAATTTCGGGCCCGATCATCCATTGAGATTGGAGATAGGAGACGAACCCACTAGTATCAAATATAACCTACTCAATGCGCAGTTGTTCGCAATCAGGGTCCTAGATGATCACTTCACGAATACTATTCAGTTTTCGGCCATAGGAATGGTGCCCCCAAAGTACTCTACATAGCAGAAGAAGGATTTGGTGATGAAAGAAACTAGTTTCACGTTGATTGAAAAGCACTTATACAAAATGGGACTAGATTAAATATTGTGAAGATACATCCCAAAACATGGAAGGAAGAGTATTCTAGTCAAATATCATGGAGGAGTCGCAAGTGGACATTATGTAGGAAAGGCCACTGCACAAAAATATTGAGAGCTGGGTTATGGTGGCCCACAGTACATAAGGATTCAAACGAATTTTGTCGCACATGTGATATATGTCAAAGAATAGGAAGACCATCTAGAAGAGATGAAATGGCATTAAATCCACAGATAACATTGAAATCATTTGACAAGTGGTCTCTTGACTTTGTTGGACCTATTAACCCACCAGGAAAGAAGACCAGTGCAAGAAACATAATCATTGCAACTGATTATTTGATGAGATGGGTCGAGGTACAACCAGTGAAGGATTACAATGCAGACACCACCGCAAAGTTCATTTTTTAATACATTCTATCCAAATTTAGGTGTCTAAGGATATTGATGAGTGACCAAGGGTCACACTTCTTGAATAAGACAAGAGTCTCAAAGAATCTAATCTATCTTGGATTTGGAATGTCATAGGCCTTCAAGGATGGAGACATTGAGGTAGCATGGGCAATTGGAATGGTGTCAAAAGTTGGACCTCAACAAATATTTGTGGTTCATGGAGACGAAGATGATGCATCAGTCTGCAATAATGTTGAAGAAGATGATAACAATGATCTTGCAGGCTAGAAAACTATTGATTTTGATTTAGTTAAGTTGATATTCAGTAAGCTTGATATGGAATAGAAAAGATAGGAGGATACAGTGCACATGGAACAAAAAAGGGAGGAAAATATAGTGCATAGCTTACCCAGTAACAGTGGTCATGACCTAGGTAACTTTAAATAGTTTGATAGTGTAAAGGACCCTATGGATCACTTCTACCACCAAGAAATAAACAAACATATTAGTAAGCAGAAATGGATGAAGAAAGTTATGCTAGAATGGAACATTCTCCAAGAAAATTTACCAGATACAATATTTGTGAGAATCTATGAGGATAGGATGGATTTGCTCAGAGTTGTGATTGTTGGAGCAGCTGGGACTCCATATTAGGATGGGCTTTTCTTCTTTGATATTCATTTTCCATCCAAATATCCTAATATACCCACTTTCGTACACTACCATTCTGGTGGGTTATGGTTGAATCTAAATCTGGGAAAGTATGCCAAAGTGTTTTAAAGACATGGGCGGTGATGAGATGTTTCACAAAATGAAGGTTTCAAGTTTACTCCAAATTTCAGTTCGATACTAGTGTTGAGACGATTGTAGCTGATTCCATTGATGTCATTTGTACCTAGAAGTTATTCTTTCGAATACTCAATTGCATCTCTCATAATAGAGGCTCAATCCATCTTGTTGATCTTAGGAATTATAGACTGAATCATGTAAAGCCTATCTGTTAGCTCCCCATAATACTAGTGATTACCCCATTACTATTGTAGTTGTATCTCTTATTAACATTTTTGTGCCCCTATTGTCCCCATATTGTTATTATTGTGTCCCATAGAATCCCCCTATTGTTATTTTTGTGCCTTTATATTATTATTGTTAGGTCGGATGGGTTATATTGTGACTTTTTAGACTCTTATATATAGAAAGGAGGTTTTGTCATTTGAATCATCAAAGAATCATTCATTTGTGTAATGTAAAGGAGGATTCCACCTCGAAGAGGCTGAATTCTAAGGCGTTGATCTATCTTTCCTATATTTTGTGAGCTGGTCTCATAACATTTGGTATAAGAGCTTTGGATTTTAGGGTTTTGATGCTCCAAATAGGTCATTGTGGCATTTTTGCTATAACTTTTTTCTGTGATATTTCAGAAGCAAAAAAAAAAACCCATTTTAAAGAAAACCGTACTAAACCTCGAGTCTGAATTTCAAAGCATTTTGCACTATATTTATGGAGATATGATCTAAGGAAGTTGGTGTTTTGCACACTCCTGAATTACATTCCAAATAGGTGACCTGGGGAAAACCGTCATAACTTTATCTCCGAGCATCAAATTGAATTTTCGTAAGAAGGTATAGAAAGAAGACAAATTTTAGTTTCTTTTGTATGTTTTTAAGAGCCAAAGGTTGAAACAGGGACACGTGGCATGCCGTACAAGTTCACTCTTCTGAACTAGTCTATAATCTTGTCACTATGGGAGATTTGGCATAACTCTTCCTTGGAGAATCCAATTGGGATTAGACTAGTGGCATTGGAAAGAGGAAACATAGGGCTACCATAAATCACAATTTTAGAATTGGATGATCCGAAATTACAGAGATACATCAGAGGCAATATCAAGCTCCTACAAAGTGAAAAAAGGTGTGTAGATTTTTTTAAATTTTTTCTTAAGCTTGGTTTGAAAAATTATTTTGAAGGAATTCAAAGGGAATAGTAGAGCATTATTATTGGTAATTGATGCTCCAAGGAAGGAAAATTCAAACACTTAGTAAGCAACCTAAAATATCTAACATGACTCATGAAGAAGAGGAAGAAATGCTACATGATATATCAAAATTACAAGACCAAGTGCAACAAATTTCACTCTCACAGAATCTAACATAAGCTAAGATAAATGGCATGGAATCTAAGATAAAGGGTGTGGAAGCTAAGATTGATGATTTGAAGATAGATTTGACAAATTTTCTACAAGAAATACTTAATAATGGTGAAAGGGTAGTAAATGAAATTCATGATGCGAACAAAAGAAATGTTAATCATGATTTCATAGACTCTAATGTTGGATCGAAGACCCACCATATTCCAAAAATCGATATGAGAAAGTTTTATGGCAAGGATCCCACAACATGGATATTATAGATGGAGCAATTTTTCGATCTCAATAATGTGCAAAACACACAAAAGGTACGTATTGCAACTTTATATTTGGAACCAA